>WEIS01027416.1:0-29642 GCA_013389965.1 Todus mexicanus
AAAGAAAGAAGAAATGGGATATATTTAAGCTAAAGGACTTAAGGATGTGCAGCCTGCGATGGTGAATCAGTTTAATTGGTTTAGATTTGTAAGAAAATAGTGCTCTCCACAGGATTAGGATTAGGGTTAGGGCCAGCAGGTGCTCATCAGCACAATTTCCAAACCTTACACAGCTCGGTGCATGTGAGCATGAAGTTAATTAATCTATGAGTAAAACCAGACTGCACTGCCTGAGGAGGATAACCCTGGACACAATCAAGCTCTCGTCCCCAGAATAAGGTTCTGTGAGGATGACTTCAAAGTGCCAGGAGCCTGGATAAGGGCAGTGAGAATACTCTAACAATAGCAACAATTCCAGCAGCTCTTAGGAGGAAGAAGAGGAGGAAACTATTTTATTAAGCAGTTTCTTCCTGAACATCTAGTAGCTTGCAGATCTCTTCAGAGCTTCCAGCTGGGAACACCTGTCTATTGGAGTTCTCACAAAGAAATGTTTCCTATGAGCCTTCTCATCTCCTTCCCTGCCTTACCAGCCTCCTAAACTCAGCTGTCACCCATTTTTGAGTTGATTCCTCTGTCTTATAGTCTCAAAGTAACAAGTATGTGGAGTAACACGGGCACTCCTTGTGCTACCCACCGGGCTCAGGGACATAATTAACATGCTGAATAAAGAACAGCCATTATCTCGACCTGACCATCTCAAGTGACAGGACCATCTCAAGTTTCACCAGGGGAGGTTTATGTTGGACATGAGGAAGTTTCTTCCGCAAAACAGTTGTCCAGGCCTGGCCCAGGGCAGTGGTGGAATCCCCATGATCCCTGGAGGGATTTCAAAGCCGTGGAGATGTGGTGCTGAGGGACATGAGTTAGTGGTGCCTTTGCAGTGCTGGGTTAACGGTTGGAGTCAATGATCTTAAAGGTCTTTTTCAACCTAAATAATTCTCTGAATGTTTCCTTGCCGAAGAGCAGGAAGGGCACTTGCCTGATCTGCTGTGATGTACTCAAGCCTGTCCATCCTTCTTGAGACCAAAGCAGTGTTTCCTCAGCCTGCCAGTACTGTCTGAAGTCCTCTGGTAAGGCAGATCACCAAGCAAGCACATTTAGTGCCCTTTGTAATGGACCTCTTTCTCACAGAGCACCTAACTCGACGGTGCAATGTGTGGGTGA
This sequence comes from Todus mexicanus, assembly GCA_013389965.1. Classification (NCBI taxonomy): domain Eukaryota; kingdom Metazoa; phylum Chordata; class Aves; order Coraciiformes; family Todidae; genus Todus; species Todus mexicanus. The sequence continues at coordinate 1,165 of WEIS01027416.1, forward strand.
GGTGCAGGCTTGGTTTCGCTCTGTGTTTGGGAGCACCGCTCACCGATGCTGAGGCTGCAATCCTCCCTCCTCCTTCTGCTCCCCAGATCTCTGGCTCTCTTCAGAATCGCACTGAAAATAAGCCTTTGTTTGTTTATGGAGTTTCTGGGAGCCTCAGGTTTGTTTTCCTCCCTCCTCCCTCCTGCCAACACTGGAAGTGCCAAAACATAAAAGAGATGCATTTCTCTCGGAGCTGCCGGCTATGCTTGGAAGGAGGAGTGCCAGAAATCTCGGGAGAAATCTGCTCCTGATCTTCCCAGCACAGTCTTGTGGAGTGGAGGGATGGGGAGAGTTCAGCAAAGCATGTGGGCTGCTGAATGCCAACACAGCCTGTGTTCCAGCTGGGGATGTGTCATTCCTCCTTTCGATAAGGACAGTGGCATGCAAAGTCCAGGCCAGAGGAAGGACTGCTGAATGCTCCAGAGGTGGTAGCCATCTGTTTGCAGATTTCCTGCATGTGAAAGCGTTGGTTCACTGTGTATTTAGAGCAGATGTTAAAGCCAAAGCCTCTAGGTCCATATTTTGGGCCTCTTCCAGCAGTAGGCTGCCTTTTGCGTCAACGCAAAACCTTAACTGAGAACTCCCTCTGCCACCTGACAAGCATGTTTAACCATACCCAAGAGCTACTTCGCAGGCAAAGCTTCACTCCCCCGTTGAAGATCTGAACAATGGGAGTGACCCAGAAGATGAGTTTGATTCTGCCTCAGTGGTCTTCCAGGGTGGCATTAAACCTCCTGTTCCCAAAGAGATGTTGGCAGGAGCCAGAAGACATCCAAGGAAAGGCATTGAGTCCTTCCAGGAGACTTGTGTTCAAGCTGATGTTATGCTGAGGTAGTAAAGTTTCCACCAGAGAGGTATAACACTGGAAAGAACCAAATTTTCTTGGAGTCCAATGTAGACAGCCACAGAAGGCCTTGGATTTTAACCTGGAGCTCATTAGTAGGACCATTTTGAATTAAACATCTCATGTGTTGAAAAAGCAGACTTCTGCTCTTGCTTTGATGTTCATGTTACTCTAGTGTGTGCGTACAGTACTGTGCAGATGAAGGAACTTGAGCCTCTGATATCTAAGTCATCTGTGAGGACAGGAGATCCCTCATGCAGAAAAAAAAAAATCTGCTTTGGGCCACTGAGAACTTAAAAGGACCAAACAAGAGATGAGATTTTGTCAGCATGTTGCTTGTGTATCCAAAACGGAATACCCCGGGGAGATGTCATAAGCTGGTGGTAACACACAGAGACACGATCTTCCTGTGTCCACCAGTTGCCGTGACCTGTTGCTGAAGGCAGGCAGGAGTTGAGTGGATTTCTAACTGTGTGTGAATCTTTACTTGATCTCACTCTATTTCCTGTTGGTGTTATCTCATTTCATGGTTGTCCTTGGCTGTGGTCCCAGCATGATTCTTCTGAATCGGTCTTTATGTAAGCTGAGAGAGGGGCACCAAACTTAAAGATGGATGTTTGGAGGGCTTTTCTCTATGTTTTATTCCCTTTAGAGAATTAGGATCTGTCAGGGTTGGACTTCTGCCTGAATTTCTTCCTCCTACCACCTGCCCTCCTGGAGAAAGAGGCTGTTATCTTAAAGTCATCATTCAAAAGATTCAGGAAGTCACGGGTCAAGATCTAGATCACCTTCTCTTCTTAAACCACGTGCAAGTAACCCTGCTGAAATGTCCCCCCTCAAGCTCGCAACCTTGTGGAAGAAGTAAGGTAAAAAGTTCAGCAAACCATAACCCATTTTACAACAGACCTGCGAAGCACAAATATTAATACCTATAAAACAAGGCGGGGGTGATGGTGGAATCCAGTTGCTAACGGCTGATAGACCTTCAAATATTTTAAACTGTGAGCAAGGCTTTTAATCCATATGCAATAAACTCTCTTACCTCCAGTGGTAAAAGAAATCTGGAGGGTTTTTTTTAAGCTGGATTATCACAAACCTAAAAAAGCCTTAAAAACCCCCAACCCTTGACATTGCTGAGCTTTCCTGTAAACCCTCAGCCTGAGTATATTTTATGATGTGATTTATAGAGAGTTGGTTTCTCAAGACTCAAAGCAACATTGCTATAAAAGTATAAAAGATGCGTGTTTTGGTAGTGGATGATTGCCATTGCCCTTTTCTTCCAGCTGGGAACCTGCTGAGTGGGTTAACGCCCCTTAGAGAGATTAATTCTTCATGTGTGGGCATTCGCTGGCAGCCTCGAAAGCGGCGCAGATTACAATACCATCATCCTTCTGGTCAAGACCAACACCGCAGCAGCTACTCGTGCTAAAAGATTAATTAACAAGTCGTGAGACAAGGGGAATGTGCTTCCTTGGAATTCCAGCACTGGTTTTGCTGATTCTTTCTTCTGCAGGCACTTTTCAGATTGTTTTTGCAGCACCATTTCGGTGTTGCTGTTCTCTGCTCGAGTCATGGAATAGATTAGATAATCCCTAGGCCTTTTCCACCTCTAACACTTGTGGTTCTGGTTAAATAGCTGTCAAGTCCTGAATTTAAAAGAGCAGAACAAGCCAAGGCTTTTGAGGTTCTGCTGGGAGGATTACAACTTGTAACACATTCCACAGCCTTCCAAAAGTGCCTGCACTTTTGGGTTTCCGGACAAAAAACTGTTATTCAGCATTCTGCAGACCTTCTTTACAGTTCACCACATCATCCAACTTTTCTGTCTGCATGAAGACAACACTAGCTGACTAAGGCTGGCTTCGGTCAAAATCGACCCTCCCTTTTTTTTTTTACGACTGAAGATGTTTGCCTGTTGGTGAAGCAAAACAAATTTCCTTACAAGAAAAAAAAAAATTGCCTCTGCCAATTCACTTTTAAATGGGGTTCTTGGAATTTATAGGAAAGTAAAAGGTCCCAGGGAAATGAATTGTTGTCTTGTAAGCTTGCCAAATGCACATAAAAGAGCTGATAGGTCTTCGGCCTTCTTGCTTTTATTTTGATCTGTAAGCTGCAAGTAAATGTTGTATCTCAGATGATGCGGTTTAGGGCTGGTGACTTTTCAAAGCAGGTTAAGGAGCTTTTCACCTCGAAATCATTTCTCTGAATCTGACTGGCTGTTGCTGTTTGTAGTGAGTTATGACAGTGGAGAAGCAAGAGGTTTGGAGTCTTAGTGGAAATGTGAAGGAATTACCAGGGTGTGAGATGGACTTTGACGTAGTATCGCTAGGTTCAACAGGGTTGCACCAATGTAGCTGGAGAATCTGATCTCTCATCTGGCGAGGCTCTCCCATTGGAATGCTGGTAAGGGAACAGGATGGACACAATTTCTTTCCTTGGCCTCCAGGAGATGTTTTATTTTGATCTCTCTTCTGCTGGGGCCCAAGTTATAGCCAACACAGCATTGCAATGCAGCAAGAAGCCGCATCACGATGGTGCTGTTTGGTATTGTGACACGAGCGTGACTTCTCAGAGATCTGATCAATAAACTTGCTATCGACCAAATATTAAAGCTTTTATTATCTGGACCTTTCTCATTTTCCTGGTGTTGTTTGTTTATAGTGCAGCAATGTCAGCCTTGACCTTTTGAGAGCACCTTCTGTGTTGTTAGATCTTCGCACAGCTTTATTAGCACTGGTTGCTCCTCCTTTTATGTAATATACCTGATGTTATTGCTCAGCTGCATTAGATGCACATTAAACACTCCACTGCTGCTAAAGGGGTATGTCTGCCTTCCTTGGGAAGGAGAAGATGACAGAAAATTCATCCCTGGGAGAGAAGGGATCTCTTTTTTGAGGCAAAGAGCCTGACACCTTTGTACGTTTGAGCTTTGAAGTTATTTGAGACAGGGGAAAATTACTGGCTCAGTAGAAATAGGATGGATTGCCCTGTCATAGTTGAGTGGCATTAGTAAGCTCTTCAAATATTTCTTCTAAGGAAAACCTTGAAGAATTTGGTGGGTGAGCCTTGGTCTTTGGAATTGTGCGTGTTAAGGGGAAGGCTAATTAGTCTGGCATCTGGATTGGAGGATGTTAATGCACCAGAGGCTATAGCCAGAGTGTGGCTTTGAGGAAGGGAGAGGTTGTTTGCTTTGTGTTACCTATATGTCAGATTAATTAATACAGAACATATTAACTATAATATTTGCATTATATTCAAGTATTATTCTTCTGTAGCACTGTTGTGGGCAGTTTGTTTGTCCATGGCTACAGCCACATGCTGTTTGCTTCTGCTTTCCAGTAAGCAGCCTGTGTCTCTAGTGACAAGGGGTATTGCGTGGTTTTTTATATTCCCTAGGTAATCAGGGTGTGATGTGGTGGGAGTCAGAAATGTTTGGGGACAATGTGGGAAAGAGCCTTGCTAGCCAAGGGTAAACCATGACAACACAGCTGCATGTGCCATCTGCTTTCCATAGTTTCTAGGTCAGCCAACCTTGTATAAAACAATGCTCTGGGTGACCCTAGGACAATTTGGACCATATTTCTATGCCAGTCATAAAAGTCCATTAAAACTGGCTTTGGCTCCACATCACAGTATTTCAGGGTGCTTAGTGTTACAGGAAACAGATTTGGGAGGTACTGGTTCACTGGTGGACCTATTAGATGTTCTTCTTTCCCGCTTATCTCTTCCTTCTCCATTACTTAGTCAGAACAATTAAAATTCTGATTCTTCTGCTAAAGAAGACCTGGATTTCTCTCTCAAAGTCAGGATTTGCTTCCTAGTTTTGTGCAGAAGCCTAGGATCGGTTTTCTCAAACCTCAACCTTTGAAATGGGGTGAATGTCCTGGCTAATTCAGCAAGTACACCTGCATTTTACGAATTGGATCTTCTCTGAAGCTGGGACTGTGGTTTCTGTCCCTAGAGATCCGAAGATGAGAAAATTCAGGCTCTCCAAACCTTCGATGTGAGCAAAATTGTGTTCTTATTACTAAGAAGAAATGTATTTTAGAAACTGGAAGTTAGATTGTAAGGATATTGGTGTTTGGGGATGTTAAAGGCAGCAGACACAATTCCGTCTGAAACAGGAGGCTACAGAGAGAGGAACAAGTTGCCCTGATTCTCCAACAGCTAGTTTGCATGAAGCTACTATGTATTTTTAATAACACAGAGAATGCAAATGTTGCTTTACTGCGAAGTCCCCTCATGCCTCCTCATCCCCACAAGTGTTTGGCATCAATTTATCTCTTTTTGGCTGACACCTGTGGCAGCATAAAACTGCTTCAGCTCTGCATTTCCTTGCTTATATTTGGATTAATTTCTTCCTCATTGTCTTTAAAGAATGATGCTAATTTGTTGCTTGGTCAAAAAGATTTGGCTTCTTCCTTCATGTTCTTTTTTTTTTTTTTTCCCCAGCAATCCACATATATCACAGGGGTGGAGGAGAAATAATTGGCCTATAACTTTGCACAGCTCAGGGAAAACATACAATTAGCATTGCTGCAAATTGCTCCCGGATGAAATTGGTGAGTTGAAAAGTAGAAAAGCCAAAGAGCCCTTGAAGTTGGAAAATTTCCCTGCTCGCCTTAAGATGTTTATGATCTTAAGACATCGGCTGTGTCTCTGGGTCTTGTTTTCATAATGGAATATCTCTTGAGATTTCTTCCACCAGCGTTGTCGGTGTTAGCGTGGGAGACATCAAAGCAAAGCGAGATAACTGGCAATGGACATGGCAGCGTGGGGTAAAAGGTGAACGTTCTGTGAAACGATGCCTGCAGGCTGTATATTTCACATCAAATGCAGGCTCTCCTGAGCTTTAAAACCAGAGCACCATAAAACTCTAGGTGACTCCCTTAATGGGTTTAAAAATAATTCTCCCAAGCTTGCTCCCTGTTGCTCACATGGCCTCTCACCTGCGATGGAGAGCAGCGGCCCCGGGCTGCAATGAAGGGGAGAGAGAGGAGATGCAGAGCTGCTCCCCAAGGCCAGGGCCAGCTGCAAGGGTGAGTGTTTAAAGGAGGCTGAGGAGGGAGGTGCCCAAGTCTCATGTAAAATCATTGCAAATTGAGCAATTATTTGCCTGAGGCTTCCATGCTTCGTCGGATTTGCTGCGTGGGGAGAGAAAAGGCATGTGGGTATCTTAGGAATTAAAAGATGAGATGGTGCTTCCACCATCTCTCTCCCTATTGCACAGTTTGGTGCATCTAGCTCGCTTTTTACCATCCTGGTTTTGTTCCATGTGTAAAGTCTGAAGTGGTTCAATCAGTAAAGATCGTCCACAAGAGGAGCAGTTCATATGAGACACGGAGCCAGTTTGAACAGAGACTTGTAGGAGCTCCTTGAGGTCAAGGAGTTGGGAAAAAGCAGTGCCAAAGAATCCAAAATATTTATCCACTCAGCTCTCCATTTGTATCCCAACGTGGTGGGGAGATGCCAACCCTGACCCACCCCGTGGCAGGGAATAAACCATTCCCTAGCTTCGACCTGTTCCCTTGCGTTGCTAGAGCACACATAAGAACAGTTGAAATGTCCCCAAAGCTACCAAAAGTCTTCCAAGAACATCAGGGGAAGGCAAGGCATGATATTTCTAACAGAGATTTGGAAAAACTGAAGACCTGCTGGAGTGAACTGCCAGGCCAGATATACCTGGAAAACATCTCAAGGTATAGCTTTTTTTCTTTCCCCCCTCCTTCAATTTTCTCTATCACTAATGAATTCACCTCACGGTCGTTGGAGCTATTTCATGGCACAACTTTTTTCTTTTATGGTTGAGTTGTCCCTGCTGTTACTCAAAGCAGGAATGACCATTGTAGTTAGTTTCCACGCACTCTGATGCCAGGTCTTGCTGTCTCCTAGCCTAAAGCCCTGCCACCAGCTCCCTTGGGCATGTCCCAATCAGAGGAGTGACATGCATGGAGTCCTCATCCTTGGGAGGATTTCAAAGCCATGGAGATGTGGTGCTGAGGGAAGTGATATAGTGGTGACCTGGCAGTGTTGGGTTAATGATTCAGCTTGGTAACCTTACAAGTCCAAAACGATTCTATGAATGTTTCCCTGTCAAAGAGCAATTGATTCTCTGCTACCTAGAGACTCCTCTGCTTAGAAGTATTTTGCATGCACATGATTATTCATCTCTGGGGATCGAAGAGAGGAGAATCCAGCAGGGTCTGAAGTGGTGTGACAAGTGCTGGCGGGAAGGGACCAACTCTGTGGTGCTCTGGGAATAGATGCATCAGGAAACCTTGATTTCACTGTCCCAGCAAATGCTAGTTCTGAGAAAAAGGGTTTATGACCAGATTTGTTTCATGGTTTGAGCAAGCAAACACTGAGTGCAGCAGGCTCTCAGGAGGTGCCTGGTATCGGCAACTCTACAGAAAAAATGAGAGTGGTCTAACCGGCATTAGGGAGCAGATGTGAAAGCCCCAAAGCCATTTTCCTAAACCAGCTGCCGTCACTTAAAAATCAAATCCCTACCACCCACAGAAGCATTCGTCCCCTTGCAGCTCTACTCAGGCCTTCCTCAGGAGGGAGCGGTCCTGCCATTCACTCCTTCCCTGAATGTCTAGTTGGGACTTTTTGGAGCAACCAGACCAGGAAGGAGCAATTTACTGCATTCTCCTCCTAGGAAGTGAGAACCGTGCTCTGCAAGATGGATCTGGCCTGCCTCAGCCTGCAGCTCTGGAAACAGGGGCAGAAGAGGAAGGAGCTCTGGCAAAGTACATAAAAATGGTCACCTGGAGATGGCAGCCACTGCTGGGGTTTGTGTGTGTGTTTTAAAATGAACTGGAGAGAGGTGGGGGTTTTTCATTATTTCTCGGTTGTTGGAGTTTTTAAGCTGAATGTTGTGCGTGAGAGGTACAGCACTGCCTTGAAGCAGGTGAGAGACACTTAAAAGGTCATTATAGGAGCAACAGCCTATATATAAGGGCAAGAATCTGGCCCCAAAGGGACGGCTGCCCAGTGGCAACATTAATTAAGAGGAAATGACCAGGACACTCTTCCTAGACATGATTGCCTTCTGCTGCGATGTGAGACCTGTCCCTGAGGGACTATGAATGCGAGTGGAGGACCATGGTCTCCATGGAAGGTAGGCAGGCAGATGGAGGTTGTCTGATAGTTGTAGAGATCTCAGTGGGTGTTAGATCTCTGTAGAAGAGGTTGAGAGGCTACTCAAGGTCACAGCAGAAGCTTGGACTGCCTCACTACAAAACTGCTCAGACCAATGTCTTCCCAGGTTGGTGGAAGAGATAACCAAAGCTGCCAACACCTCTCAGTCGTTTCCTTGAAGCAGTTCTTGTCTGTACAGCAGAGATATGACTTTGGGCTTTGAGAAATATCCCTTCTCATCCCATAATGGTGTGCAGCACCACTTAATCATCTTCAAACTCTACCATTTCCTACCTCTACTTCGCAGCGCTCAGAAGGATTTGGAAATAGCTCCATATAGGTATGGTTCTGCCACGTTGTGATTTAGGAACAGTGGGTTTGGAGACGTGAAATGCACTTAGCTCTGATCCCCTGGGGGACCTCTGTCTCCTCTGGGGTCCGTTGGCTGGGACCGGACCACAGCAAAGGACCTGAACACAGCATCCTTCTTCCCCTGGGCAATAGAATTTGTATGCTATGGAGAAAGTACGATGCAGGGTGACAGTGGGGGCCAACTGGACTTTACGCATTGCTGGTGAGATGAGCTTCCAGCACACCATGTGGCTTTTACTTAGTAAATTCTGCTCCCCCCACCACAAAGCAAACTTACGAAACCATTTACTTTTTTGTAGGAGAAGTTAAGTGCTCAAATGGTAGGAAATACCACATTTATAGTTGCCCCTGTAATCTTGCGCGTGTGCTTTGATACAGCCTCTGGTAACCTGACTCCCTGCGTTTCCCAAAAAGACTGCGTAGGGAGCTGGCTTAAGACTGCCCAGATAAGTTTGGATCAGGTATTTCCAGCTTCTGAACTCCCGGCTCTCCCACCTACTCAGCTTTTTGACACTGTGCGATATAAGCATGCCTGCAAAGCAGATGAACAGCACAAGGTAGCTGACGGTGGTGCAATGTAAGACTGTACAGGTTACCTTGGTGATGTGTGGCTTTGAGGGTGCTGCACCCGAGAGCTCAGCCTGATCATATCCACTCGCAGAGAATTTGGATTTCGTAGGCTTTCTGCTGCACTGATTTTACTTTTGCAGGCAGCTTTGAAATGTGGTGGTATCAGACCTCCACTGAAACCAAAGGCTTGGTTGAGCTCTGAGCATCTCCTGTAGCATCCCCTCTGGAATTCCCCAGAGGTGGATTTCCCAGTGAGTCCACCTGTGTTTGTTACAGTACAACAGAAAACAAGGTTTATTTGGTTTATTGGTTGGTTGTTTTTTTCTGAGAGGATAGAGTTAATAACTTGTTCATTCATGACTCAGTTTAGGAACTCATATTATAGATATTACCTCACTACGGAGTCCAGTACCAGCACCTTGAGAGCAGGTTTTGGTTGAGATAAGCAAGCCATGAGAGTTCAGCCTGGGTGGGAGGTCATGGAGGACTGGGAAGTTAAGTTTCTCTCTGAGAAAATCCACCTGAGCTTTGGTTTCTGGTTTCAGGATAATGGTGATACCTGTCCATGTCTCCCTGTTCACGGTGTGTGGTGCCTGAAGCAAGCAAGGGCCGAGGTCATTAACGGTGGTTTCTAGAGGTCTGTCTGTTTGCAGACTGGGACTCTGGGGTTCAATGCTGTCCATCTGCACCGTCTCAATTTACAGTGCTGTGCTGAAGTATGTGTAGATTAGGCAGGTGTCCTGGTTTGGGTTAGAACAGAGCAATTCTGTTCAGCGATTTTTATTTTCCAGCTAAGTCTGTCTGAAGTTAGCAGCGTGTTTTTGCAGAGAGTCTGCTTCTAGCAGTGATAACGCTCCATGTTTAGAGTTAGTCCCAAGGATTGGTGTGCAAACCAAGGGCACTGCTGGATCTTGTGTACCACACTGCGGGGTNACAGGAAACAGAGCCACAAAGGTCTAGATCCACACATAGACTGAGGTGACGGATTGCATTGGAGTGGCTCCTCAGAGACAAACTCAAGGGCATATCAGTGTGATGGATCCGGCCCAAGTCTCCTGTGGTTTCTCTCTGGCTTCTCAGCTGATGGTGTTCATAGTCAGATAGTGTTTTCTTTTATCTCTCTCTCTATTTCTCTGTGACAAATATTCCTACACTGTATCTTTGTGTGTGTGTGTGTGGTGTTGTTGTTGCTTTTTTGAGTCAGAATGGGACTTTAATTGTGTACCTTAATCAAGTTGGGCCCTTTTTTGCTCATACACTGCTGGAGACAATAAAGCCTCAGCAAAACATGTTTTGCTAACAACTTGTTAGGTGTCCTCCAGGTGTTCCTCCTGTAGCTGTGCAAAATACGTCATGGTACTGGTGTAAGGAATATTTTTGGTATAACTTCACTCTTTTGCCTCTTTGACCCTCACCACGCTTGGAGGTACTCTGCACAGCAAACCAGAACAAGAACAGGAGGCTTTTTTTTTATTTTTTATTTTTTTTCTTCTCTTGGTGGCTTCAGTCTCCTCCTTCTGTGAAAAGTTTTGATTGTGTTTGTCCACAGAGGACTTCAGCTAGAAAATTAGTGAATTTACGTTATGAGACTAAAGCTGTCAGGGGAAGGACCTGCTTTAGTTTCCCTGTGGTGCACACAGCTCTCGTTCAAGGACCGTGAATATCATTTTACATCTGTTGTCCTAGTGCAGAATTAAAAGATGGTAGGACTGGAGTCAGTTGAGGTGAATACCTACATTGAGCTCCACCACTGCCTCTTGAGCAGCTTCCTGCCTTCTGTGCCCTGCTGCAGTGGCTTCAAAACGGTTACGTGTGCCTCAGTTTGTAAACAGCCAACTCTGAACCATCTAATGAAGCTGTGTAAGAAAAAAGACATTGAATGATACCATGGATGAGATGATAAGATGATGTGGGGTTGCTTTGGGCTCCCAGTCTTGGTAGAGTCCTATCCACAGCCCATGGGAGGGATGGTCTTCTGAGGAGGTGGTACAGAAAATGCTCTTTACGGAGTGGGTTTGAATCACCTTTGTGGCTGCTGGAAGAGAACGATGACTCTGCCTGCCTGACAAACCTGTGTAACACAAGAGATGAAGCCAGCACTGCAGTTGTTCTGACCTGTGCTTCACTCCCAAACCTCAGGTAGAGGTAAGAGTTTTGCAAATGAAAGTTTCTGCATGTTGAGCCTTCAGGATCCTTCATGTCTCAGAGCAGCTGTGATTTAAGATACTGCAGATGACTTCTGCTCTGTTCCTCACCTTCTCCCCCAATAATCCAAACCTGAACCAAACTACCTGCATTACTGTGTTATAGTAACTGACAGGAGAAAAACATGATTCTGAAGAGCTGAGCAAATTCATATCCTTTAAAAAGAGAAATGACATATCTATTTCTTGAGAAGTGGAACGTAGCTCAAGGAACTGGGGCTGAATCGGATCAATGAATCATGAATTACTTGCAGTAACGCAGTTCAGTTTCCTTTAGAAATTGGTCATTTGAAGCAAGTTGTCAGAAAAGAAGTTGAAACTGAGATGACCTTGCATTGCCTCAGATCTGAAGGCAACACAATTGTGTCGTTGACCTAATCATAGAAAAATGTTAACATTCATGACTAAAAGAAATTCCCTACTTAAAGAAAACATCTGCATATTGCAAAATTCAAATGTTTGGAGACTCCCAGTTAGGACCATCTTTGAAAAAACATTTCCCTGAATTTAGAACTTTCTTGGTCTTTAACAATGATTTACGTTTCAGCTGGTGTTTAGTTAACTGTGCTTCCTTTTAAGGTATCTGCTGGGATCCAATTCAGGTCACATTGGAGGATTTCTGTCTGTCTAATCTATTCTTTAAAAATGATGCCCTTGACTAATACTTTCATATAGTACCAGCAGCGAGAACCTGCTCTCAGTTGAAGATGTAATATGGCTTCTATCAAAAATAGTGTGGCAAGCAGGACTAGGGCAGGGATTGTCCGTCTGGACTTTACACTGGAGAAACCGCATCTCGAATCCTGGGTTCAGTTTTTGTCACTCCAGGAAGGACCTTGAGGGGCTGGAGTGTGTCCAGAGAAGGGCAACGGAGCTGGGGAAGGGTCTAGAGCACAAGTGTGGTGAGGAGAGGCTGAGGGACCTGGGGGTGGTGAGCCTGGAGCAAAGGAGGCTCAGGGGAGACCTTCTGGCTCTCCACAACTCCCTGATAGGAGGTTGGAGCCAGAGGGGGTCGGTCTCTTCTCCCACGGAACAAGCAATAGGACAAGAGGAAATGGCCTCAGGTTGCACCAGAGGAGGTTTAGATTGGACCTGAAGAACAATTTCTTCCCCAAAAGGGTTGTCAAGGCCTGTCCCAGACTTCTCAGGTCAGTGGTGGAATCCTTATCCCTGAAGGCATTTCAAAGCCATGGAGATACGATGCTGAGGGACATGGTTTAGTGATGCCCTAGCAGTGATGGGTTAATGGTTGGACCTGATGATCTTAAAGGTCTTTTCCAACTCAAACAATTATGATTCTATAAAAAGGGAGAAGGTACAAGAAGACAGATGGAAAACATTTTCCTTGGAAGAAGAGCAGGTGTTGATTTGCTCCCAATCTATAAATGTCTCTCTGGGGAGAAAATTTTTGGATACGAGAGAGTTTTATCTAGAAGGTGAAGACATAAGAATGTATCACCTTAGGAAAAGACTATCAGAAGTCTACTGATTCTACAGCAAGGAAGGTAATTCCCATTCTCATGATTCCCATGTTGCTCCTGGATTGCACTAAAATTGCTTCATTTGGATGTGGGAAGCCACATACCTTGTTCTTTTTCAGGTTGATCTTAGTGCACTTTAGCACTAGATGAGCTAAACATAGGGAGAGAAAAGAGGAATGAGAGTATTATTCAAAGGATGAAGCTCTCAACTACATATCTGAAAGCAAAAAATATTTATGCAGCTGAAGTGGTAAGAAGATGAACAGCAACTATAGCAGTGCTGCTGGAGCACGTCCATGGCGTGTGAGATGGGATTCCACAAATTCAAATGATTCCTTGGTCATGCAAACTGCAACCCATCTCTGAGGGAAGAGGTCAATCACACATGCTCTGGTGCTAACAATTTACTTCATTCCCATGTTGTGGCAAAGAAAGACAGGCTTGACCAAAAGAGGACTCCAGGACATTGGAAACCATCAAAAAATACAAGGAGAACCCACGGATCAAAGGGTACAAATTCAGGTACCCAAATAAAGGGGTGATTATGTGAGCAGTTAAGGAGGGATTAGAATTGTAGGTGATAATAGTAAGCAGCTGGAAAGGGAGGCCATAAAGAGCCAGAAATAAAATAAAAGGCAGGTGGAAAAAAAAAGAGAACAGATGAGAGAGGCATGATGGGAGTCGTACCTCAATTAAAAATATGAAAGGAAGTGCTCCGATGGACCTCATGTTCATATAAAAGTATGAAATGAAGCACTCTGTGAGGTGCTGTGACTCCTACTGATATCCTAACTTCTTCCACATCTCCCTGGGTTCTGATTTGGGCAGGAAACTATTCCCTGGAGAAGGGATGTTCTTCAGAGGTGCCTTTGTGATAAGCGCAATCTTTGAAGTCTTACCGAAATGCCACTCCTGTCTCATAGGACTGTGGTCAGGTGGACAGCCATTCTAGATACCTCCAGAGTTCCATTCAAAGATGATGTTTCTTTCTTAGGCAACATCTAGAGGTTTGGAGTAGCCCACTGGGATTTGGGGTAAGCAGAACATCACTGTGTTGAACTGGAGGGGAAAAAAACCTCACAGATTTTATCAAAAGCACTGAACATCCTATGCCAGGATGCTGTTTTTCATCTTTGTTGCAGGCTTGTAGCTGGGGTTTGAACCAGGGGGCTTTACAGGTCATACGGTCATGGTTCCTTGAGCTACAGCACATCATTGCCCTGAAACATATCTTAGCTTCATAAGGCCTAGTTCTAAGTCCTGTGGTTGACCTGCTCATAGATCCATTGAGAAAGGTGACTCTTACAGGAAGGGTTGAGCTGTTCTGGCCTTTCAGCAGAGATTTTCATTCTTGTGTGGCAACTCCATGCATAAGATTCAGGAAAACTATTTGTACGTGCAGGTTGGACCCATCTTTGCCCTGAAAAACTACAGCTCCATTGTTTTCAGTCCTGGTTCTTCAGAACTTTGACATGAAGTCCTTACATTTCCTTTTCACCACTCAGGAAACACTGAAGCTGAAGATAACAGCACATGACTGAAATGAAAAGAGTAAAGCCAAGTTAACTTAGATTTGCCATTGCTCTTTAGGGTGGGAAGCTACCCCAAGGCCTTCATACTGATGCATGGCCTGATCTCTTTGTTCTAGCTCTCTTCTTGTTTTCATCCCACTGCAAGAACCATCAGATTCATGCACAAAAAACCCCAAGTTGTGTGTTTAGGACATGGAGGATGCAGGGACGTGTCTTGCACAGAGAGCCAGACAGCCCTAGTTTGGGGTTTTTCAGAGCTATGACACCTATCAGGAGCCCAGTGAAGAGGAGGAGGCAAGATCATAGTAGGATTTGCACCACTTCTTCATCACAGGTCATCTTCTTGTAAAGTCTGAAGGAAAGCTGGAATTGACTGCCCACCAGCTAAGATTTGGGCAAGAGGGGCTGGGGTTTGGATGATTTTGTGAGTGTTTTGTACAGCAGAGCTACTCCTCCTTGTTGCCAGTGAAAATCTTTTGTTTTTTACAGCTCCCTGGCTTGTCTCATCCCCGGTGTGACTTCTGCTGGAAAAATTACAGGCCAAACACCAGCATGCTGGAGGCTTTACTTACTGTTTTCACACTTGCAAGGTTGGTGGGTTGTTTGTTAACATTTTCCTGCTCATGTCTTCCTTTGCTTTTTCTAGCCAGTGGCTACTTGCCAAAAGCACCTTTTTAATAGCAAAATAATGGAACTGTTGCTGTTGGAGCTGCCTCAAAATTTCAGTGCATTTTAAAAAGGGAATCTTAACGCAATGGAGGAATAATAATATGTCTTGAAGCCAGAGGAAAATCTGTGGAATCCTGAAGCTATTTCTCCTTCTCCACCCAGCTACCAATTTCTAAAATGCTCTCTTAAACTAAACTGCAAAGCCACATTTGTAACCAACCGCTGTGAATGCCCAAGATAGAGTAGGAAATTGTATAGTAAACCTCAAGTTTATGGCTTGAAAGAGACTAATGTCAGCAGTAGGAGAGAGTTTGAAGATTGAGAGATGTTATCGCCCTGATCAGGTCTTCTGCTGGAAGCTTGGTGCATTGGGAAGGAAGGGAGTAGGTTGCCCCATTTCTCTTCTGTGGACAAAGGAACACCAGCTCCAAGTAGGGGCAATGGTCCAATGATGCTCATTTGGGATCTGGGAGATCATAGGTCACTTTTTGGCTCTTCAGAGACTTGCTGGTGTGAATTTAGGCTAATATCCCCAATGTGACAATTCAGCTAAAGATACTGTTTATGTGACTAACTTGCACCTGGTGAAGCAGGGTCACCCACAGCTTCTGAGAGGGATCTGTTCTGCTAGATCCCTTCAACTTTTTTAAAAGACAAGAAAAAGTAAATACAGCAAGGACACTAAATTTCCAGTCCAGTCTCTGGTGACTTTTAAAGTTGTTCTTACCACTTCACTTCCCCTTAAAATGTTCCAGACAGCCCTAGAAAGCCGCAGCTGAAAGGGTCCAGTGAGAGAAGCTGGGAATGATTCACTGTTGCAGATTCCAACTTGGATGTAAAAAGGTGTTCGACTTTTTAAGAGGGTACATCTGCCTATTTCCAGCTCTCTGCGGGAAGCCAGGACCAGGGCTCCAAACTGGCTTCCCTCTAGCTCTTGCACCATGACTAACGTGAATTCAACAAACCATATCTGCTCTCGGCTGCATCTCTCCAGTTGTTGTGCTGAAATCAGTGTTATTTATCTTGTTTTAAGCTTAGACTAACGCTTCAGTCCAACAGGAGTATTTGGTTTGTACAAGCTGATGCTTGGATAGGTTTTGGACACTCTTTTTCCTACTGATCATTTCAAGAAGCAGTTATCTTTTGTACCTGTGAGGGGCTTTGTTAAATAATTCCTAAATGTGGATTTTGCCCTTGCTATCCCAATGGAACTAAAATAAAGGCAGCAGAGAGCAGGAAGGAGATAAATCTCTTTTGGTTTTATGGGAGCATTGCCTCAGGTCTGCATAAAGTAGGGCTTGATTTACCACTCATCATACAATCATAGAATAGTTCTGATTGGAAGAGACCTTTAAGATCATTGAGTCCAACCATTAACCCAGCACTGCCAGGGCACCACTAAACCGTGTCCCTCATTGCTACGTCTACACGGCTTTGGAGCCTCTCCACAGGTGTGGTCTCCACCACCTTCCTGGGCAGCCTGGGCCAGGCCTTGACAACCCTTTTGGAGAAGAAGTTGTTCCTCACATCCAACCTAAAGCTGCCCTAGTGCAACTTGTGGTTGTTTTCTCTTGTCCAGTCGATTGTTCCTTGGGAGAAGAGACAAAGCCCACCTAGCTTCAACCTCCTTTCAGGGAGCTGTTGAGAGTGAGAAGGTCTCCCCTGAGCCTTCTTTTCTCCAGACCTTCTTTTCACTTGCTGATATGAGCCAGGATGCTGGTGGCCTTGGCCACCTGAGCACACACTGGCTCATCTTCATCAGGCTGTCGACCAACAGCCCCAGGTTCTTCTCCACCAGGCACTTTCCAGACTCTCTTCACCAAGCCTGGAACATTGCAGGGGGTTGTTGTGACCCAAGTGCAGATTACCATCAATGCTCATATCTCCATTAGATTTAATTTGCACTGCCCAGGTCTGGCTTGCCTTAGCCATGGGTGCATGGGCTGCAATGAGGCAACATGTTTCCACCACCTCCTTAGTTGTTTTTGATGTTTTGTAAGCAGAAGAAGGAAGGAACACATTACAACTGCTTGTCCTTTGCTGCAGAAGGAGCTTTCCTTGCTTTGTTGCAGTTGTTTAGTATGTCTGCTGATCAAAGTCCTCTGCAAGGCTGCGTTGGTCAGTCTCACCAGAGAAATACAAGGGAAGAGTTACAATGAGCAACAGTCTGGTGCATGGAGAAGCAGAATGATGCTGGACGGGTAGTTTGGAGCAGAGCAGGAGGGTGAGAAATGAAAGCAGGGGCTAAGGGTCAGTCTTGAACAGCCGTGAAACTGATCCCCCATTTTTCTCATGCTTTGTTTCCAGTTTGACTCTCTGATGTACCTGGTGCAACCCTCACCTTGCAGCCCAAGCTCTGCCAGTCCCTTCCAATGGCCACAGCAAGTCAGGCAACTGTCAGCATGTGCTCAGGCATGTTAAAGTGAATAAAAACAGGTACATCCTTTTTTTTTGTTGGGGGAGGGGGTTGTTGAAAGGAGGAGTGTGGTGGAGAGGTCCTTGGAACAGCCTCTGAGCTGTGAGACCTTGGGAACAGGCAGCTTCGTAGCTGTGGCACATGCTGAAGCCATTTTCCCCAGGCGATGAGGTAGATAACACCTGATGGACCAGGGCTTGCTCTCTTCGTTTGGTTTTGTACTCAGTTTTTAAAAGCCTGGTAGGACTCGGGTGGGACACCTGGATTCTCCACTGGGGAACTCTTAGATGCAAACATCTGGAGAACCTGTCAGAGGGAGTCTTGCTCCAGGGATGAAATTTGACTGCGGTTGAAGTACATGGAGAAAATGGCATTTCGGTGTCTGCCGGCCTAATTGCTTCACTCCCCTGCCTCCCCTCCCCATCCCCCTGACCTGCACTGAGTCCGGGAGACACATGAGGCATACTGCTGTGAGCTTTTAAAATACTTGGCGGTGAGGGAAGCATTGGGTGGAAGATAAAGCCAGAGGTACCTTTTTTTGTGGTGTGAACCAAAGATTATTGCAGGTTTGGAGTTCTCAGGCAAGGATTTTGCAAGAGAATCTGTTTTGCAATTTTTTTATTTTTTTCTTTGGTTTGTTTTATTGTTTCCTCTGTAGAGAACATGCTTAGCTGGCTCATTACAGCATTTACCAAGAATTTGTTCTAGGACTGGATTAGTTAATTAGACTGTCAACATGCCATTTTTCAACCATGGTTCTCTTTCATGGTTTCCCTTGGGGGAAAAGGCATCTGCCCAGGGGAAAATGCTTATGCTGACAGGCAGGCTGCAGTCTCCTTTTCCTCAGAAATGACATTTATTTTAGGGGTGAGAATATGCTTTCAATGCATTTAGAAGGGTTTTAACCTAGAACCTTCTGGAAGTGGTTGCAAAATGGGAAACTTGTGTATGCCAGCAGCAGATGTCACGTTGGTTACCTTTTGTTCTGACTTGAGAGAGGACACAGGGAGGTGACCGAAGAAAGTATTTGAGAAAAAAACCCACTAGAGGTCATGCAGCTTTGATCATCCTTTCAAGTGATGTGGCTGAGAATAAACCAAGGCACAGGAAAAAGCAACAAGCAACATCTGGGAGAGAGGAGAGCATTGGGTCAGCTGGCAAGGCTTTGATGGGGTTGACCAAGGAGTCATGAGAAGGAAAGCATTTCTCTTTTCATGGGTCAGAGACAAAGCTAAATGCAGGACAGCGGAAGGCTGTGAATTTACCCTCAGCCTTCAAGACAAACTTGTAAGTTAGAGCAGTGGCAAGAAAATGGGTGCTTTAGTTCTCTATTAGGCTGAATGGGCAGGAGCAGAGGTGAGGGACCGCTAGCATTGCTTGAAGAACAAGCTTACTGTGTAGAATAGCGTCTCTGACTTCTGGGACAAAGTGTCCATGCCACAATTGCTTCTCTCTTTCTCTTTTCTAAACTTGAGTGTGTGAGAGCTCCTGCTCAAAAATATTCTCCAGCAATTTGTGTCTTGACCACAATCTTTCCAATGCGCCAAAGCAAGGGCCATGTGCGTCATCTCCGCTTGACTCTGTGCATACGCTAGCCAAGGAGGCTCTTCAGGAGAATGACATATCCCAGTCAAAGTGGTATGAGGTGGTTGCAAAGCAAATTTCTGTTTTGTTCCTGCGACTGCAGTTCAAGTCAGAGAGGGATTTCCCAAATCACTCCTTGCCAGGTTTCTGCAGCTGGGTCCTTCCAAAAATCCCACTCCTAATGTGTCTACTTTAACTCTCTATCTACAAACAGAAACGTCTTGTCTCTTATCTTGAACTGAAGCTCTTTGCATCTTCAAAGTACTTTTGCTCTGCATCTGGACAGCTCCCAACAATGTGGGTCCTCATTAGAGCTGGGGCTTCCCTAACAATTTCTTAGTATTGTGTGCAACCAGGAGCATCCTGGTTTGCTTCAACTGTTCTGAGAAGGAGAGGGTGCAGTTCAGCAGGCTTGTGACTCATGGTGCTGCCTGTGTTTGGATCTGATACCAGAAATGAACGGGTCTTTGGAGATACTGCCCATTTTAGGCTGTCTTGCTGGAGTGCCCTAAATGTGCTGTGGCTGTGCACAGCTGTTGCGTGCAAGTCTGGATATGATTTTGAGCCTGACAGATGTCTGGTAGCAGCAGTCCCTGTGATGGGACCAGCAGAAGCTTGGAAATCTGGAATTAAAGGCTCAAAGTCCCTAATTCTACCCCATCTCAACTTCATGGAGGGGAAAAAGGATGTCTCAGAATTTTCTTGCACCTGTGGGTAGCCCTGCAGTGATCAAAATTGCTGGCCTTCTCCAAATTTTCTTCTTGCAACAGGTCCTTAGATTGGTAACAATGAAATGTTATTAACACCACTGCCGCTGCTACCTGAGTTTGCTCCTCCTTGGGTTTTTATTAGGCGTCGTTGTCTCTTTGCCATCTTTCCCCCTACATTTTTCTTGCATCTTCCCATGTGTCTTGGACTAGGAACTCCCTGGGAATGGGACCAACTTCTGTCACCATGGCCAGGGTTAGGACTGATAGATGTGTTTGTACATCATCAGCTTCAGGTGGCAGATAATGATTATCTTTTGATCAGAGCATCGGGGGAGAAGGGAGTTGCAAGGGGCACATTAAGCATTTGCTTTTCTGCTGAACTCCTCATCCACATCCAAGAAGCTGTGGGACATCTGTCATAAAAGCTTTATTAACCTAAAGATAGTCCAATCCCAGCCTTCACCCAAGTATCCCACCTCTCTTTCGCTGCACATGCTCTTTCACCCGGCTCTTCTGAAGCGTACTCCCTTGCCACATACGACTTGCATTAGCTCTAACGAGAACTATCCATGGAAATCTCCCACTCAGTGAACAGTGACGGTTCCTGGTCAACAAGCTAATCTCATCCATGTGGAGAGCTTTCCAATTAGGTGGCTTTATAGCTCAGTAAAATTAAAACTCATTAAATTAAAAAGTTTAATACCTTATTTGTGGACAGCATGCGTAGCACGTGCAAATGGCAACTGCTGAACAGGGTTGGATAACCCAGGATAGACCTGTTGGTAGAGATAAGTAGTTAAAGGAGGAAGATCTTAGAGATGACATGCAGAAATGAACGGCATTATTGGTGGGGTTTTTTATGAGCAGAAAGGATCCTAGTATCTGTGTATGGCAAATGTCTTCCTTTATGGGTGGGTTTGCACAGATTCTTGTGTCCCTTGCTGTGTGCAGCAGCATAATGATCAGGTGTGGTCCTTGGGGATGCTTTACTCAAGACTCAGGATGGGCTGATAGACCCAGAATTGAAAGCAAGATTCAGAATCAGATCCAAGTGTTGGCAAGGTATTTTCCAGGCTGAAAAAAACAGAAAGAAAAGATGTGTTTAATACCACACAGAAGGCCACAGTTGCTATTTTCCATTCAGTTTATGTTCTTGAACACTTGGGGACTTGGAGATGACATGGAAATTGTTGGGTGACCCTGTTGAAGCAGGGGGGTTGGACAAAATGATCTCCAGGGGTTCCTTTCAACCCCTACCATGCTGTGATCCCGTGATATTGTTGAGCTTGTGTATGTGTGTTGCCATTATGGTGTACGGCCCACCAAGTGTATCTGAAAAGCACGCTTGGTTCCTGGCAAGAGGTTGTTCCCAGACGTGCTGCAGAGACTTTGCCCATTGTGTGGTGTGTACAGCATTTTTTCCCCCCTTTGTTCCAGAGAGGAGCGTTTCACCCACGACTACTTGGCCACGTTACAAAAAAATAAAGCTTTGCATTATGCGAAAGGGAGCCGCTCATTTAAAAAAAAAAAAAAAGGAGTTATGCAAAAAGTCATGTAAAATGTGAAATGAATATAAAAGAAAAGAAACGCTGTACAAGAGCCAACCGCATGAAAATCCCCATAAATTGTGCAGATTTCAGCACTGCGATGAAGTCATGCAATCAGGAAGATTGCGGTGTCTTGAGGAATGACGCAAGCCAACTCGCAGCCCACACGTAGCTTGCCTGCCCTCTGTCACGGCAGCGCGACCGGTTGGGTAAAATCTTGCAGCCATCAGATTTCCCCAGCCCGAGCCCCTCACTCTGCACCTTGGCTGCCCACAGTGTGGGGATAAAGCTGGATGTGGTCAGGCAGGAGAGGGAAGACAAAGCTAGGTGGGCAGGGCTGGCTGGACAGTTTTCCCTAGAAATAGAAAGAGCAGTTCAAGTTTTTTGCACTGTTTCTTACCTGCCACACTCGCCGTGACTAATTAAGATTGAAACTCTGATTATGACCCTTAAGCTTTGAGCTTGGAGTGCAGAGAAAGATCCTACAGGCTTTGCATCCCCATCCCCTTTCCAGCAGAGGAATCCCTTCCTAAGTGCCAAGAAGGGGCCTTGGTGGTCTCTTGGCATCCCTGGGAATCCCGCTGTACTTGCACAGCACCAGGACTTTAACCCAGGCCAAGGTGTGTTTAGTGAAGCACCGCAGATGCTCTTGATACCCCAGGAAAGGTTTTGTTTCTTGTGTGTTTGTGCATATGCTGTGCGTCCTCTCGAACGCATCTCCATTTTAGATGGTACTGCTGGTCTCAGGCCTTTTATTGACTGCCACAGGACTGTAGATTTTGCTACTCATATTGCTCTTGAAACACTAGGTTTCGCTCACTCAGACCTCATATTTTGAATCACTGTTGCTTTGGCAGGGGGGAGAAGTTGCATTCCATCCCCTGGATATTATTAAGAAAAATCACGAGCTCTCCGATTATTATTTTTCTCTTTTTTTTTTTTTCTTTTTTTCACAGTCCTGAAATGCTGCGAGTCATGAATGCGCTAAACCTCACACCACCAGAAACCCAAGGAAACAGAACATCGATTTATAAAAATAAAACCAAGAGATTGCCCCCAGCATTCACGCATCATTAGAAAGCTAAACCACAGCTCCAGAAATCAACCCCATCAGTCTTGACACATGTTCACAGCACGTGGAGGGATGGATGGACACAAAGCTACTCTGTAAGGAGTTCTTCATGGAGGAGCAGCTGAGGCACTGCTGAACCCCACTGCAGTGTGAAAACGCCAGCAGATGAATCAATTCCACAGAGACTAGGAAAGGTAATTAATAAAAAAAACAAAACAAAACAGACCCATTTGGGGAAAATCTCCCAGTTTTTGTTACTGGTTTTTACATAGATTATCTGGGAAAAGAAAAAAAAAAAAAAAAAAGAGGAGGCTGGTGAATGAAGAGCAAACTCTAACTTTGGTGCAGGCTGCCTGGAGGCCCTAAACACCTTTGTGAGGGCCTGCTGGATCCTCAGCTGGATCCCACCTTGGACTAGAACCAGCCTATTTCAAGAGATGGTGGGAGTTCACTCTTGGCTCAGCCTCTCAGCACTCCTCTTTAACACCTTGATTGAGCTGTCATCTGCTGAGTTTAAATGACCCAAACGAGAGATCCACAGAATCATAGGTTGGGTTGGGAGGGACCTTTCAAGCTCATCTAGTCCAGGAAGCAGGAAGCATGAAGCAGGGCCATCTGCAACTAGAGCAGTTTGCTCAGAGCCCCATTCAACCTGACCTGGAATATTTCCAGGGTTGGGGCTTCTACTAACTCTCTGTTGAACCTGGGCATGGTGTCAGCTCACGTCCACCTTTTCACCCAGCAGCACCCCCAAGTCTTTCTCTGCAGGGCTGCTCTCCATCCCTTCGTCCCCCATCCTGTGCCGATACTGGGATTTGCCCTGGCCCGGGAGCAGGAGGATGCTGTTTGCTTGCGCTCTGGGCTGACACTCCTTTTGCTCCCCCAAAATCAACTTGTGTGGAAGCATAAGCAGAAGAGTTTCATCTGGCTATGAATCTGAAACTTGTTTCAGATCAACAAAGCTTTCAAAAATACAGCCCTTATGGCCACTTCTATTTGTTAGTGATAGAAGATTATATGTGGTAATTAGGGAATGAGCATAGCCTGAGCAAATATCCCTTTTCTTGTGCCTAATGGAGCTTTTTGATGTGTTTTCAAAAGGGTCTGCTAGAAGAGGAAGAGCAACACCTGCTGAACATGGCAGCAAGACAAAAGGGGTGGCAGAAGAAGTAAAACAAGAGTTCCCAAGGCTGTATCTGGTTCAGACAGCTTCAGCAACAGCCCTCTGCAGCACTCTCAGTTCTCTCTAGGGAGCCCGAGCCCTTGAAGAGGCTGTAAAGCTGTTTGGATGGTAAAGCTGTCAGGTGTGGTAGAATCACAGCAGCTTCTTCTTCCTAGTTGGTATAAAGATGAAAGGAGATAATAGACCCGCACACAATGCGTATCAAAAGAGTAGATGATTGCATCCAATGGCCAGCACTGGCTGCTTCTTTCTTTGCTTTGCAAAACAAGCAGAGAGATAATTAAGGTCTAATGGCAATTAGACGCCCTAAGAGTAGTAAAATAAGTAGGACTTAATCTTTGTTAGAAACAGCAGCTAAAATGGTGTTAGACCTTCCCCAGGAAACAATCTTGTATTTTCTTTCACTCTTTTTATTTTGAATTTCATTTCACCCAGTTTAGTGGGGTTTTACGAGCTTATCGATGACAAGATGGGCTTCTCTGCTCTCCAGTAAGCCCACAAAAAAGAAATTGAAAGCTGACATTTCTGTGAAAACTGCCTCAGGGACAGGGCGAGAGGGAAAAAGAAGATGTTTTCCATTAAAAGTTGTGAATGAGAAATTTTTTTTACCCTCTTCCTTCAAACATAGATTGTGTGGTCTCCCCCTTCTGATAGGGAGCAGAATAAATACAACCTTTTCCTTTTCTCAGCTTGTTCTTCTTCCTCTCCATGCCAGGATCACTCCAGCAAATACCTGGAATGAGAGAGATCCAGGGTTTGCTTGGCTCGCAGAGGACATTTGGACCGAAGTGAAGCTCTTTGAGAACACCGCCCACAAGAGCCGCAGCTCGTGCGTTTGTGGTATTTGCAGAAAATCTGAGCAGATCTTTGCGCCTATCTCTCAACACATTCTGTCGATGGTGTCCCTGGGTGCATCTTTTAAGGTATGTGCACTAATGTGTTTGCAAAGAAGAAGGACAAAGGCACATTTCTTTATGTAGTGACCAGTCACTGCTCCAGAGGCACCAGTGATGCTCTGTCTTAACCAAGTGAGTGCAGTTCTATGATTTATGGTCTTAAACATGTCCAGTACGAGGGGAGGAAGGCCAGACAGTAGCACTCTATGGGATAACCACATGGGAAGGGTCAAAGTGATGAGTTTGTGTCCAGCAAATTTACAGCGTGGTTGTTCTCCAGATGTTTGTAAAGTGCTTGGTGCAGCCCTCAGTGCTGCAGCAGTTGCTCTCTGCCTTGTGCACTCCCAGGGAACTTAAAATACCTGGGTGCTGTGAAAGAGATGCTTTGGCTCTCTTCAGCAGCCAGGCCATGTCTTCCTTATCTTCCTTTCTTCCTCAGCTTTTATAACTTGAAAAGCTTTGGTCCAACTGAAAGTTGGAGCATGTCCAGAGGAGGCCACAAAAATGACACAAGGTCTAGAACCCCTCTGCTGGGAGGCCAGGCTGGGAGAGCTGGGGGGGTTCAGCCTGGAGAAGAGAAGGCTCCGCGCAGACCTTCTGGGGGCCTTGCAGGGCTTCAAGGGGCCTGGCAGAAAGATGGGGACAGACTTTGGAGCAGGGCCTGGTGGGACAAGACAAGGACTGATGGTTTGAAACTAAAAGAGAGAGATTTAGACTGGTGAGAAGGAAGAAATTTTTGATGCTGAGGTTGGTGAGAGCCTGGCCCAGGTTGCCCAGAGAGGTGGTAGAAGCTCCATCCCTGGCACCATCGCAGGGAAGGTTGACTGGGGCTCTGAGCAACCTGCTCTAGTTGCAGATGTCTCTGTTTAATGCAGAGGGGTTGCACTAGATGGCCTTTAAGGCTCCTTTCCCACTGAAAACCATCCTATGATACTATAACCCAGTAAAGGTCTCATGCCTTAGTCAAGAAGAGGATGAAAATTTATGGTCTTACCACGATGTTGATGCTCTGGGTGACTGTAGGCAGCTCCAGCCATCTCTGCATCTGGCTGCAGAGGGGAAGCCCTTACCTGTCTGGTGGAGTTGAAGGCAGGCTGCTTGGAAAGCTCAAGTCTCACAGGCAGGAGGTGATGGCAAGCTGGAGAGTGCCATTGTTTACTCCCCCATCTCTTCTTTTCAGCCTGTTTACCGCTTATCCACGCTCACAAAGCAAGGGCAGGATGCTCAGAGCTGTCAGCACATGCAGTTCCCAAACCCATGAATCAATCATTGCGAGTCCCAAATACAAGCACAAAATATCTCAGACAAACTCAATTTTCCAGTTTTGAAACAAGGACTTTTTTGCTTTCTTTCTTCCTTTTTCATTCTACCATTTTAAGTCTAAGATTTAGTGCTAAACTGACAGGCTTAACTTGTAAAGTAACTGGCAAATCTTGAAAGAATTGTGGTTTTCTCCTTCCCAAAGGACATCGCAAGTGACATGGTTTTTCGCTTTAGTGATAGATGGTACTTGCAGGCAAGTATTTAGATATCTAAGTACTAAAGCAGCCACAGGTCTGGTTCCTATCAATAATACATTTTGTCACACAGAAATTGAAACAGCATGGACACCACACATAGAAATGGGAGGGAGAATTAGACATAAAATTAATTCTCCCCATAAAGGCACGTAAGTTCATCTGTCTCAGTTCACAGGAGAGTCAGTGGATGGTCATTTCCTGGGGATTGCCCTGCCCCTGAAGTTTCACCTTTGATTTTGGGTACCAGCTGAACAGAGTCTTCCAAAGGAACACATGAGTGGAGCCGGGTGATCGCAGTGAAATTTGAAGAAAAACCACCCAAAACACCAAATCCCCCGCCCCCAGAAGCTAAACTAACAGAGCTGATTTGGTTGAAATGTTTTTAAACTGAAGCCTGGGACTGAGATGAGTAATGAGATGTGAAAGCAGCCAAGAGACACGCGCCCTTGAGTGGCTTGGGAAGTATATCACCCAGATCAAGGTACCATTGAGATCTTCCTCACTGAGCCTCCAGAGCAGTACGAAGAGTTCACGGCCCATGAGCTCCCCATGAGGAGGCTCAGGGGAGACCTCATTGCCCTCTACAACTCCCTTAAGGGATGTTGTAGCCAGGTGGGGGTTGGTCTCTTCTCTCAGGCTACCAGTGACAGAACTAAAGGACACAGTCTTAAGCTGTATCAGGGAAGGTTTAGGCTAGGCGTTAGGAAGAACTTTTTTACAGAGAGAGTGATTCCCCATTGGAATAGGTTACTCAGGGAGATGGTGGAGTCACCATCATTAGAGGTGTTCAAGAAGAGGTTGGCTGATGTGCTCAGGGACATCTAAATCGATGATGAGATGATATTGGGTAATAGGTTGGTGATAGTCTAGGTAATAGGTTACAGGTTGGACTT
This sequence comes from Todus mexicanus, assembly GCA_013389965.1. NCBI lineage: Eukaryota > Metazoa > Chordata > Aves > Coraciiformes > Todidae > Todus > Todus mexicanus. The sequence goes on from WEIS01027416.1 coordinate 27,840, forward strand.
GATGATCTCTATGGTCTTTTCCAACCTTGTTAATTCTGTGATTCTTTGGGCAGTGGAAAGGCAGTAAATGTTCCTCACAACAGAGGGGATTATCAGGTTCTAGGATTAGTCTCAGCTCCCTCCCTTTTCAAGTCTTTCTGGAGTCCGTGAATTAAAAATAATTTTAATTACCTGGGCAGAAACACACTGAATTGCTCTACTCTCAGACCAAGTAGTTATTTCCCTGAGTAAATGCCTCTGAAGGAGACAGTGTCTGCTCACTGAACAAATATCCAAGGGATGCATTGTGGTGTACTGGACCTATCCAGTCCTGGGAGGGAGATTTCATAAGGGCTTGTAGTGATAGGATGAGGGGTAATTGCTCTGAACTGATGGAGGGGAAATTGAGATTAGAAATTAGGAAGAAGTTCTTCACTCTGAGGGTGGTGAGACACTGGCACAGGTTGCCCAGGAAAGGTGTGGATGTCCCATCACTGGATGTGTTCAAGACCAAGTTGGATGGTGCTTGGAGCAATCTCATCTAGTGGGAAGTGATTCGAAAAAGGGTTCCATCTTACCAGTGACATAGAAACTTCTTTCACTAATACGCAAAGGCATTTGGGTGCAGAGCTGGCTGGAGAGTAGTGTTCACCAGCAAAAATGTGGCATTACATTTTCATCGAGATTTGCTTTCTCAATGAATGGCAAATACCTTACATGAAGAAGCAATACCTTATTTAACAAAATGTTGGGCTTAAGCGTGTTAACTGGTGCTGTTAAGGACACGTGGCCAGTATTTGTGCACCTTCTCTTAGTTAACAAGGAGTCTTTCAAGACATTTTCTTTCCTAATTCTTTGGACATCTTCTTTTTTCCTTTTTTCTACCATGTTCAGAAAAGGCTTCTTAAACACTTGGGAGGTTTATGAATTTCTTTTCCCAGTGCAGTCATCTCGTGGCTGCTCCAGGTCTGAGGCTTGTCTGCCTTTGATTTGGAAGCAACTGTTGCTAAGGGACATTCATAAGGCTGATGAGATGGTTTCCCTTCAGACAAAGGGATTACAGGGGGACCAGAGCCAGGCAGAGTCACTCTGTGTTATGCTCATGATGGCAGGGGAAAAAAAAAAATATAGGAGAAAAAAAATTGGAAGGGCAACAGCTGCACTCCTGGTTTTGAAAAAAATAAATGAAAGTACTTTTCCTGCCATGCACTTTCTAGACAACCTTGGACCCGTTTCTTGGCATCTGCCATCGCTTTCCCACCTTGGAGTGGTGTTTGGAGGGCAAAGAGGGCTGATGAGGTTAAAACCAGCAAGTTCCATGCAGTGCTTCTGCACCCTGGTTGTCTGCTGTCAATGGACCATAAAGGTCAAAACCCAGCTCCAGCCTTCTCCTTTTTACTACACGTGGGGTTTTTTCCTGTCTGGCTCTGCAAACACATCAGTCTGTGCCTAGGGCTAGATAACACCAGGCTTTTCATTGGCCTCACAGGCTTGCAGCTCGCCTGTGAAAGCTGGCCAAGTGAAAAACAGCCCATAATGCCTTTTTTTGATCGGCTTAAGTCAGTATTTTTAACATTTTTATTTAAACAAGCGCTTGAAATTCAGAGCAGGTAATCGCAAATTTCAGCATCAAGCACCTTATTGTAGCTCCACTATAAATCCACAGAGATTGGAGGAACAAAGTTATAACAAATTCTGTGCCAAAGCTGGAATGAGGAGCCCTGGACTTGCCTTTAGGAAAGAGTAAACTGGGCACTGCTTAAAAAAAAACAAACAACAAACCCCCCCCCCCAAAACCAAACCACAACCAACTAGCATGGGACA
>WEIS01027416.1:29739-47526 GCA_013389965.1 Todus mexicanus
AGTTTGGAGGAAAAGCGGGGCGGGGGGGAAAGGGGGGGTGGTAAAAAAATGTTTCTAACTTACAAAGAATGTTAGCAATAAAAAGGGACCCATACGGGTGCGCCATACCCCAAATCAGTCAGAAAGCAGATGTGTGCATCTGCAGCCTCAACTTTTCCCCTTTATTTTCTCTCCCGTTTCCTTCCTCCCTCTCCCTCCTCTCCCTCGCTTTTACAGTGGTTACACCTGCGTGATGGAAGGAGCAGGGAGGGAGCTGCAAAGCTCAAAGAGTTTGGTGTGTTAGGGCAGAACACAAAACAATAGCACCATAAATCAAGTTGGAAGGGTGGTGGGGGCTAATCTGAAAAATAAACCATGTGTGAGTTTTATTTAGCTCTGCTGTTGCTGAAGGGAGTTCACAACACAGTAGAAATAACACGTATTTTTTCGGGGGGGTCGTCTCTTTCTCGTCTCTCTCCAGCATCGTGAGCTGTGGGTCATACCTACAGGGTGCACGTGGGGTTGTTCTTTTCCTCTCTGTGTTGCTTGAACCCCTTGGAGGAGCCACCGGGAGATGCCAAGAGATCCTAGTGGCAAGAGGAATTGTCTACTTTGGCCCAGACTGGCGTTAAGCTGAGTTCTTGTCACGAATATTACTCGGTCTTCACCCAAGGAGGTAGGTCATCTTCTGAAAGGCCTGAAAAACCCAGCGGCAGCCAGGAACCCAAATCCTTTTTGCCTGTGAGCTTTTAATACACCTTTGGCTTCCAGCTTGGGCAGGAGGCAACCAGCATCAGCTGCATGAAAACGTGCATGCGCATGTGCATGTGGATGTGTTTGAGAGGAGAAACTAAGGGTTCTCCCCAGCCTTTAACACTAAAGCGAATAATGCTAAGTTTTGGTTTATTAACGGAAGAAAAAGGGAAGAAATAAAAACCCCCAACTGCCCAAAGCCCAAGTGTGACATAAGGAGCCTCGAGGCAACTTTCGTCATGTTTTTAATGTGGTTTCCTTCATCTCCCTCGGCTCGCCTGTTTGCGAGAGCAGATTGTATTTAGATGATGTATTTAGCAGATCAACAGGAAGATGCTTCCCCACCGCCGTTGGATCCCCTACCCCATAGCTGAACCTAACAACAACAATAACAAAACCACCTGATTTGTTCTTTAAAAATACAACTCTGCAGCACAGTGTCATTTTGTCCTTGTGTTAATTCTGTAAAAGCATTTGGCCTCATTACTCATCTCCGTAGGAACTGGAGATGAGCACTGCTTTGATCCCTAAAGTTGTTCCAAGCCCTCAGAAGCGTGAAATCTTAATTTCACCTGCAGAAGATCACATAACAGCCTTGAGAATGAAAAAAAAGAAAAAAAGAAGGCCTCCTCCTGGAAGCTGGGACAACGCTGATGCTTTTCAGGTCAGGTTTTTTTGTGTCTGAAAGATTAATATGGGAAAGCAACCTATCCCCATGTTCCCCAGGCCCCTCCTTGTTCCTGTGTCCAGTGTGAGCAGCATCTATCCCAGGGCTCAGCAACCACTATCGAGCTCTCCTTGCAGAGCCTGGCTGTGGATGGCCATGCAGATTATTTTTCCTTTCCCCTTCGTTAAGAAATGGTGATGCATTTGCAAACCATTCCCATTCAAATTGGCCATTTTGTGTTGCGTATCTCATGAGAGAGGGAAATAGGAGCAGGAGCTTCTGAAGTACAGATACTGTTCTTTACACTTTGCTGTCTTAAATCTCTTACGATGTTTATAAAGTTGAGGACTGACAGCTTTTGAACCAGTCCTAGAGAATAATAGAATGATAGAAAAGTTTTGTTTAGAAGAGACTTTTAAGATCATCAAGTCCAACCATTAACCCAGCACTGCCAGGGCACCACTAAACTATGTCACTCAGCGTCACATCTCTTTTAAACCCCTCCAGGGATGGGGATTCCACCACTAAACCTCCCCTGGTGCATCTTGATGGCATTTCCTCTTGTCCTGTCACTTGTTCCTTGGAAGAAGAGCCTGACCCCACCCAGCTCCAACCTCCTGTCAGGGAGTTGTGAAGAGTGAGAAGGTCTCCCCTGAACCTCCTTTTTCTCCAAGCTAAAACACCCCAGTTGCCTCAGCTGCTCCTCACCACACTTGTGCTCTAGACCCTTCCCCAGCTTTGTTGCCCTTCTTCGAGCACACTAAATAATATTTCGGGCTTCTCTTTCAGAAAGCTCAGTCAGTTGTAAAGGAGCTTTGGAGCGCTACCTTGATTTTGCAGGTAGGAAAAGAGAGTTACAGAGGTAAGGAGTGGAGAGCGCAAAGAAAAGCCGTCTGAAACCAGAACCAAGGAAGGTCTTCCCAGCACTGATGCTGGGAAACATTGCAAAGCAAATCACATCTCAGTGGAGTTAAATGATGCTCCCAATGGCTCAAGGTGAGATTCTTTGACATTAAATCCCAGTAGGGACTGTATTGCATAGCAGCAGCACCACAAGATGTCAAGTGGAATGGAGTTGAGGTGGCCAGGGGTTCAGCAGAGCTTGCAGATATCCAAGTGGTTAACATTTATCTCATGCTGGTAAGGGATCCTATAGGCCATCTCCAGAGACTGATGGTTTTCAACTCTAAGGTTTAGTTTCCAGTGGACTCTGCATGATCTGTTGGAGTTGGGGTGAAGCCAGGAGCTTTTATTCTGCAGAAGGTAAAGGGAATCCCTTTCCACAGTGGTTTCTTTTTAAGGCTACATCAGCACAGAAATGGGTTTCTCTGGCTGGACTGCAAGACATGGGCAGAAATTTTTGCCAGACTTTCAAAGGTGTGGGTCTCCTCAGCTGGGTAGATAAAGCCTCACAGGCGATGGAGGGGTATGGGACATTCAGAAGACCAGAGAAGGGTGTAGAAGAGCAACCTTCCTTGTTTGTGTTAGACAGTCCAGATGTGTACTTCCCTGTGTTTTTTAACAGAGATACTATTATTCAAGTATGAGTCAGAAGAGGAGGAACTGGAGATACTTAGGTCTATTTTGGGCAGTTGCACTCAGTATTGGATGCTTCTGGCTTTGGAAGATCTCCACAACAGGTGTTTGTCCTGCTCTGAGCCCAGCTGTGTTTTGCAAAGTCGATAGCTTGGCTGGAGCTTACAAAAGAATGACTTTGTTCAAACCTAAACTGACGTGTCATCCAAGATCTGTTCACCTCAGCTTGCTTACTCCTTAGTCCTACAGCTAGAAAGCTTTGCCTTCACTTTTTAAAGAGGGGAGCACCAGATAAGCGGCTAAGTATAGAAGTATTTTTGTTGTTGTATATGTGGGAGTCTGTGGATTTGGTGTCACCCACTTCTCTTTGTCCCAAGGGTGCTTGAGCAAAGAGCTGAGCATAAGCTAAACTACCTCATCTCCCTCCTGGTGAACTGCTGTGCACCTCCTGCTCCACCACATTCCCTATTCCCCATACCCTTGCTTTGCTAAGGAGGTCTTCTCCTTCCAACCATCGCCTTGACTCACCCTCTGCTGCTTTGTCCCATACCAGCTCTGTTCTGGTCCTCCTGAGGCACCACAACCCTACTCCGGGATGTCTCTCCCCACTTGCTACTCCTGGTAAACACAATCTAGTGTCTGCTCTAGATCTGTTGTACTCAAGGCAAAGTGCAACAAGCAATTGACAGCAAAATTGCAGACAAAACTTGCATGCCCCAGAAGCTAGCTTTGATGAGACTTTGACAGCGGAACAAAGGGAATGTCCAGAGAAAGAAAAAAACAGATGTCCATCTACCTGAGCCTGTGCAAGCAGTCGCCAAGGCAGGAAAACACATTGCCAGCTTGCAGCACAATTGAACCTCCTTAACCATAAAAAAAGACACACCCGAGGGTGCCAAAACCCCCGAGGAAAGCTCCAAAGCTCCAGCAATCATGCTGGGAGTGAGGGTGTAGCTTCTCAAGGCGACGGCAGTGGCCTGTGAAACAAGGAGAGCGCAGCCCCAACGATGACTGCGATGATGAACACGGTGTCAGACAGCACGAGCCCGCCTGCTGCCGAGACAAAAGTGTTGGAATTTCCAGGCGCGTTCATCCCGTGCGAAGGTAATCGCCTGCAATAAATAAGCCAGCGTCGTTGTTTTTTAAATAGAGAGCAGATTATGATGTATGAGGCGCCAACTGTCACTGCAGTCGCGGCCCAAGTGTTGGAAATGCCATTATGGAAGTTGCTCGTAAATGTTTGGCGGGCTCGGAAAATGCTGCCTGCTGTTGCTGTCTGCCTTCAAAGTCCCCTCCTTTTGCATGCTGGACCTGTTCTGCTGTAAAATGTGTCAAGCAATACCTTGGTGACTAAATAGGAAGAGCGCTGTTGGTAAACCCAGAAATCTTGACTGCAGCAGAGGTAGATGGGCAGAGCCCCTGTCTGCTGCAGCTGCTCACAGGAGCTGAACCAGCAGCTTCCGAAGGTGGATAAACCTTAAATTCCAAGTGCAGACCTGAGAAAGAAATAACCCTGCAAATGCTAGCACAAAACAGAGAAACTAGGGGACCAAATCCTTGTGCTCGGGTCTCTGGAGAAATTTTCAGCAGCCCAACTCCACTCTGCTCTCCCACCCCAGGCATTGCTCCAAGTGTTGTGAGCGAGCATGTAGTACCTGCATCTTCTCCATGAGCATTTGTGGGGCTTGTGCTCAGCACCACACCATTGTCTGGGAGCACCACAGGGCTGTACAGAGCCAGTCTGAGCTCTTCTGCCTGCCTGAGCAAGCAGGGGGTCATTGCTCATTCCTTACCTTGCCAACAGGACCAGGGAAGTGATTATGCCCCTGTACTGGGCACTGGGGAGGCTGCTCCTCAAATCCTGGGTTCAGTTTTGAGCCCCCTCAGTCCAAGAAGGACATTGAAGGCTGGAGAGTGTGCATAGATGGGCAACAAAGCTGGGGAAGGGTCAAGAACACAAGTCTGGTGAGGGGCGGCTGAGAGACCTTCTCACTCTCAACAGTAAGGTGGGAGTCAGTCTCTTCTGCAAGGTAACAAGCAATAGGAAAAGAGGAGATGGCATCAAGTTGTACCAAAAAGAGGTTTAAGTTGGACATTAGGAAAAACTTCTTCCCCTAAAGGGTTCCCCAGGCGTGTCCCAGGCTGCCCAGGGCAGTGGAGGTGTCCCCATGATCCCTGGAGGGGTTTCCAAGCCGTGGAGATGTGGTGCTGAGGGACATGGGGTAGTGGTGCCCTGGCAGTGCTGGGTTAATGGTTGGACTCGATGATCTGAAAGGTCTTTTCCAACCTAAATTATGCTATGATTCTATGATCGCTGCACAGTGACTTAAAACAAAGCCTGGATTTTTGTTGCCAGGCCAGATAGCGTGCAAAGCTCCTTCACAGCCATCAGCACACCTGGGTCTGTAGCTCCTTTTGCAGCTTCTGTTCTGAGTTTTGGAAGACCTAACTGTGACCCCAGCTCTGCCAGCAACGACAGCGACTGTCCCACTAACAGGCACAGTTTTACAGGTCTCCTCACGGGAACAACACTGTGAGAAACGCGTCCCTGAGTAATTTTGAGGCTGCTTTAAATCATGCTTCTGGAGCCAAATGATGCCTGAAATTGCTTATTATAAGCCCAGCTTTCAGAGGTTTTTCATTTCTTTCTGTCTAAGTGCAGGTCCAGCATCTTGACTCTGAGCACGGCCATCGCCTGCAATCAAGTGAGTGCCTTTTGTACCTCACCAGCCAATCTGAGCCTCCAGAACGTGCCATTCAAATGCCTGATTATGACCCTCGTGGCTGAATTCTGGGCTCCCAGTTCAAACGCGCAACCCTGTCTATAAAACTTTTTATATCATCTCCAGTAATATTAGAATCATATTCCCTTGACCGTCCTTAGGAAAAACAATTCTTGACACACTACTGGGATAAAAGAAGGGGAACACATGGTATCCGTAAAAACGAAGTTAACATACCATTCCAAGCAATAACATTACGCTATATGGTGTAGCAACAAGCCAAGAAGTAATAATTATTGGGAGTAAGTGGAATCAAGAATTGCCCCCAGTGTTGCATTATGCTCCTTGCAGTGGAAGAACCTCAGGCGCACGGTGTATAACAACCAGTCCCACAGTCGATATAAAAAGGTCGAGACAACCTTATTTAAAAATCTCTCTTTTTCCCTGTTAAACAGAGTGAAGCAGTGATTTGTGCCAGGGCTGCTGAGCAGTTTTGAATGCGGCCATGAGGTCAAGACCAATTGGTTTCTCATGGTGTTTTCTTGGGATGGCAGTCCCCATTGACTGGCTCATCTTGAGCTCTGTTGCCTCTGCCCCTGGGATTTGTCCTTCTCCTCTGCTGGCTTCCTCCACCAGGACCATCTCATGGAGCAGAAGATAAGTACCACCATGTCCTTCAAGAAAGGGTGCTGCTCTTCACTGAAGTTCAGGGTGATTGAAGCCAGTAGAAGTTTTGTCCTGAAGATACTGTCTGGGACTTGAGGTGGGAACCAGGAGTGCTTGACCTTCACTCCAGCAGTGAGCAGGTAGGCATCTGCATTGCCTCTGTCCCACCACCATCTGCCCCCTTTCCTCAGTTCCTCCCCTACCCTTTGGCCCTGCATGGAAGGACTCCTATCCTCAACTGGCGACTCTGCAGACCTCTTGCTCAACACCACGCGGAGTAAGCCAACAAACCTCTCTGTAAGAGCCCAGAGCCTGGGTTAGCGAGCCCTGCCCCACCATGGCAGGGTGATTCAGCCAGGCTCCCCTTTCCCGCTCCCCCCTGCCATGAGTCATGATTTCCCCTAAGCCTCAGAGTTGCGAAAGGGGGTGATCGTGCAGCGTTGGCCCATTTTTCTAAAAGAACCTCCCTTCGGGGGACAAAACAGAGGAGCTTGTGCCTCACCCCGGCTTTCCGAGGCCAAGAAGTGCCCCCAAAACACCCTTTTCTTTCATGACCGTGATGCATAACAGAAGTTTCTCCTTCGTTTCACCTGCCCGCGTCTGTCTTTGCTCTAATTTACCCCTTTTCAAACTCCGATGATGCTTTTCACCCCTTGAAAAATAAGAGTGGGGTTGAGCGGCGGGTGGCTGGGGGAAGCCAACGTGCGCGCCAGGAATGTAGGGTCGGGTTTTGCAGGGTACAGCTTCAACCCCTTGGCAACTCCCCCCTATCCCTCCCTCCTCCATCATCTCCCTCCTGATCTGAGCCATGAAAAACAACTTCCTGTCAATAAACACGAACAAAAGCTTGGACGCATCTTCAAAGTGATGAGTTATGTTGAAAATATGTTTCGGAGCACTTTGAATGTTCCTGTAAACTGGAGGGAAATGATTGTTCATGGCGCTTTGGCATTCAAGGAGAGTTTATAAATAACCACCGCAGGTCTGCGTGAGTTAGTTTTGCCATGAGAAAAAAATGCAACGGAACGAGAAGGGAGAGGAAGAAAGGAAGAGAAAGGTGTTAGAGGGGAAAGAAATAAAAGAACAGGTCTGAAACCTAGGGAATTACATGAATTTTAGAAGTTTAAAATTATCTGGTGAAGGGGGCATCACTCCTGTGTCCGGTGCAAGCTCGATCGGCCTTCAGGAGAACGCCTTCTCCTGGTGCATGGCCATGGAGCTGGTGGAGCAGGGCATGGATGCTGATGCCAGGCTCTTCTCTGCCATTGCCGCATGGGCTAATGGAAGAAGGAAACAAGCATACGGTTCCCATTGATTTCCAAAAGTGAAAACATGTGCTGAAATCCCAGCCAGACATGCTTCTTGTTATTTTAATGAGAAATTCCATAATTAGTGGCAAAAAATAAAAAAGAAGCTACACGGGCAAGTGAAAGAAAACCCCTCTCTCTCCTCTCTGGTGCATGATAGATGCATCAAAGAGATGTGGTGTTTTTACAAACATACGTTACTTGTCGGGCTATGATGTTCCTTAATCGGTTTTCTTGGGGGAATTAAAAAGAAACATTAAAAAAAATATAAGGCAACCATCTAAATATGAGAAATTTTTTTTGCTGAAGCGGTCCTTATCCTAAAGGGGCAATGCGCTTCCCACCTGTAGTTCATTTGTCAGCAGTTAAACATCATTACAACATTAACAGCCAATCTGAATGCCGAAGAGCTGGGCTTTGTACGGCTATAAACTATGGGACATCAAACTGTACTTTATGGAGTCGGGGCCAGTCAGAAGTGACCCTTTCAAAACTTTTACAATTCTCTGCATTCTTCTGGTTACAGTAAAGATTTATTTGAACTTTGATATATATATATATGTATAAATGCTCTTTTCTTTTTCTTTTTTTTTGTATTAAAAACATTTCATCACAACTCTTTAGCGAAAGAGGAGAGAGAAGAAATGCCCCAAGACGGCCTAAGCTGGTAGGTTTTATTCATCTTGCGAAGCGGCCGTGGATGGATTTCCTTGAGTTTATGCTCAGAAGTAAACACGTAGTGTTGTGTTACATCCCGTTTACACACTTCGCTCTCCAAACACGTTTGACATCTAATTGCACAACTGCTTGGCTAGCTGGTGTGACGCGGAACGTGCTCATAAGGGGGTTGCTGAAAGCTGCCTTTTTGGAGGAGAAAAGGTGCTTAAGGGGCCGAGTGCTGATGGACGTCCTCTCTCACCTACTCCCCATTTGCTGTTTCCCTAGAGCATCCCTTGGGGCTGCTGAGGAACATGTTTTGCAATTCATGTCAGAGAAAAAAAAAAAACCCTCTGAAAATCTAATCGGTCGTTTCTCAACGTCTCAGCTCGCTGCGAAGAACGGGAGGCTAATAACCGTGCGCTGTTTTCCAGGCAGCAGCAGAGCAAGTGTGGGAAAGAAATTAAAGTGGTGCTGTGAGCCGAGCTGTGCACTCAGTGAACAGGAAAACACCTGAGGTTTTCCTCTTCTTTTCCAGGACTCTCACATGATGCTGTCGTGCCTGGCTCAGAGCAGATGGCTGCATGTGAGCACTCAGTCATAGACGCATCTAACAGAGATCATGTCTCAATGCTGTGCAAGTTCTGCTTCACCTGCTGGGCAGCAACACTCCCCAAAGATAGTGGTGGTTCTAGTAATAAAAAGTGAGGGTTTACCACTGACATGTAATGTACATATACACATACACGTGGCCTTCTGGCATGTAAAAGGGGTCTATAAAATGAGGACAGTCTTCTTAGCAGGGCCTGTTGCACCAGTCAAAGGGTGATGGGTTTAAACTATGAGAGGGAGATTTAGTCTAAAGAGAAGGAAGAAATTTTTGAAGCTAAGGGTGATGAGAGCCTGGTTCAGGTTACCCAGAGAGGTGGTCGATGCCCCGTCCATGGAACCTTTCCAGGTGAGGTTGTTCGGGGCTCTGAGCAACCTGCTCTAGCTGCAGATGTCCCTGCTCACTGCAGGGGGCGTTGGACTAGGTGACTTTAAAGATCATTTCCTGCCCTGAACTACTATGATTCTGACTGTATGATTCTGTGATTCTATAATTCTATCAGTCTGTGATTATATTTTGCAGAAATACAAGTACAAGAAAAAGGATGGGATGGGGGTGTCCGTGTTTGGTGGAATACTGTCTGAGGTATGGCATGGTCTCAGGCTCATGACGTCCAAAGGTGGACATATGGTCTGCAGTGGATTTTAGGAAACATCCGCTGAGCAGGGAGCTTGACTTTGACAAGAGGCATCTGAACCATAATTCCTGGGAAGCTCCAAGATCAGAGCAATGGGTTTTTTGGAGGTTGTGCACAGTGCAGAGGTGCTGATCAGAAAGACTTTTTTCAAAGCAACTTGTCACTTCCACAGATTTGTTGTTTCCCGTGGGGAAGAAATGCGATTGTGCTGAAAAACTGCTGTGTTGTTTTTATATATTTTCGGTTCGTTCTATTTTATTTTGAAGGGTAGGGGGTGATGAACCTGAAATGAAACACTTCATTTTGGTCAGTTTGACCTGATTGAGAAATATTTCCTTCTTTCGATTGGACTGGTTTCAAGTCAATTTGGAATACAATTCCACTTCCCTTAGGGAAAAGCGTGGCTCTGGCTCTTTGTTGTGGTTGTGCTCTCAGGAGGACCTCAATGGCCAGGAGGCAAAGAGTAACTTTTGCGCTGGCTGAGTCCATGGGAATGGTATTAATCTAGGGGCACGGTTGCATGGTCCGAAGAAGAGTGTCCAACAGTTGTAAGACATAAAATGGCCCAAGTAGCTCATATTTCCTCTGAAGCTTGTTATGGGGGCTACAAGAAGGAGAATGATAAAGAGAGAAATGATATTGAGATCCTTCTCCCTAGCTTCTCCCTGCTTCCAGCCACCAGCTAAATAGAGATCGTGTACTTTCTGCATACAAGGCAGGCAGAGGAATTATGGTTAATAATGTACTGACTTAACAGCATTTTACTGTTGTTTCAGCTCCTGTTCTCATCTTCAGCATTTCAAACCACCTACACACAGCATCAGTTCATGCATTTCTATATAATTGAATAATTTTATATTATTTTTTGTGGACAATAGACCTGGAGCTTGATTTGGAATTTCAACTTTGTCATCTCAAAGCGCAGAGCAAATGCTGAAATGCCCGACGTTCCCCAGAGACAAGCTCAGAGTGCTCTTCCCCTCCAGCTGACATTTGGACATGACACTTTGTGGCTGAGATAGAGAAGAAAAAGAAAAGCAGAGGTGAGTTAATAATTGCTGATGTTTCAGTGCTGAAGAGCTCAGTGATCGCTACTTTGAATATTTTGAGTATTTTTCCATCTGTTGGCCAGCTCCCTCCAAATTTCTGTAGCTGCTTTCTTTCAGGTGGTTCTGTTCTCCTTAGCAAAATTTAAAGCAAAGATCAAATGGACGAGGTTGTCTTTCTTCTGTTCGTGTTTCTTTACAAAGAATCGGCGTGTTTTGAAATGCCAATGTCTTGACCTAAAAATGCTGAAACCCAACCGATTTTCAAAAGCACTATTCTCCTGGCTTGTTTGTTTGTTTGTTTCAAACAGCTGAAAGGATGCTACAAATGGTGCTGGCTAAAGCAAAACATGTTACGTTCTAGCAAAGTAACATGACAAACGAGAGAGTCATGAGATTTTATTGTGAGTGAATAGGGCAGACTGGCGAATGTTGCCTTGTTTTGACCAGGATCCACTCTCACTTAGCCTGCTTCTGCAAGGTGTGGAATAATTAAACAGTAGAAAAGATGGTTTCTCTTCCCAAGGATCTAGGACACACTTTCTGTGTGTATTTTACAAAGCTTCTGTATTGTCAGCGTGGGAGTCAAAGAGGTAACTCAAGATACAAAGCTCCCCTGAATTACAGAATCATAAAATCACAGAATGGGTCAGATTGGAAAGGACTTTCAAGATCCTCTAGCTCCAACCCCTCCTGCCATGAGCAGGGACACCTCCCACTAGACCAGGCTGTGCAAGGCCCCATCCAACCTGGTCTTTAACACTTCCAGGGACGGAGCACCCACTCAATGAACTTTCTAGAAGTAATGGCAAATGTCCCATCTCAGATCAGGCATTGCCCTCCCACAGCAGGCAAAATATCTCTTGTAGATGTACCTGGACATCATGATAACCCCCCAAAAAGGTACAGCACACCTTGTTTCAGCCTTTGCTCTGAACCTCATTGATGAACTTTGGCAAATCTTTCTGCAAACCTGGTTGAGTAACTTCTGTGAGGGAAGATTTATGGCTTTGGACTGAAATCAGACAGCATTTCATTGTTTCGGAGCCCCTGAGTTGCCCCTACCCTCTGGGCTGGGTTTGCTGTGGGGTTTTGGTGTTGTAGATCCACAGGATCGCGCAGGCTGGAAGGAACCTCCAGATATCATCTGCTCTGGTTTCTCCACCCAAAGTCTCAGGTATTATAATTTCTCTGGAGGCACAAGGTTTCTCCTCAGGCTAGAGACTCCCTCCTTCTTCCCCAGACACTGTTTTTTCACAGGTTTTCTTCTTTCCTCTCCTTTTTAATGTTTTTACCAGTCAAGCAACAAATAAGTTCTAAAATACTAAGGCTTTTGAATGTTTACTGTAAGCTGGATTGAAGCCTTGATGACTATGATCCATATTAAAAAAACCAAAAAAAACCCCCAAAACCAACAGCGGAAACAAGGAATAACAACATTCGTTGCCATAACAGAGGATGATCCAATACCTTCAGATCTAAAAATAGTTTCTCCCTATTAACCTCTCCATGGCATCTGCTCAAAGATTACTGCTACTATTTTTTTTTTTTAAGCATCATCAGGAGAAAGGAAGGAAGAATGAATTCATGCTATAGAAAGCAGAGACTTGGCCTGAATGCCAGCTGGAGCAGTGAGCGCACCAGGCAGGTTGAGAAGCTGGAAGGCTGAGATCTGGAGAGGCTCAACTCTGTCCCGTGCTCCTCACATGGCATTGGACAAAACCTTTCTGCTTCCGATTCCTTCTGGGCTCTTTCTCCCCTTGACGTTTAGCAGAAGGTTGAGGGCATCTCTATGCATAGGATCTTTCCCAAAATACTCTTCCAAAGTCTAGTCTTGCTTCAGTCATTTTAGTCTTGGAAACAAAATTCCAAGGAAACTCTTTTGAAACCCTCTGACTGCACAGCCTGTCCGGCCTCACACTCTCTGCAGTCCTCACCAGCCTTTCTCAGTAGCTGGGAAATAGTTGGAGTTTTCCTCCCCCTCCTGAAATTCTTCAGTAAAACCAAGGACAGACCCCAAGCTGCTGCGCTGTGTGTCCCTACTCTGCAGCTAGAGTTTGGTTGGCTTCTTGTTTTCCCTCTGATGAAACACACAGAATTAGGAAGGAAAGGGAGACCTGGATGGATGAAAGTTTCCATTTTGGAAGAGAGCTGCCTACATCTGAACTTCTCCAGAGGTGCGCTGACGGAGAGTTTGCTGGCCCAGAGCCTCGTGAGAAATAGATCAAGTGGCTGCCAAGGCATGGACAGCTTCAACTCCTTCCCTGGACAAAAGGACTGATAATTGCTTCCTCCTAATGACGTCTGCAGGCTACAAAGCTCTTGAGAAGCTGCTTTGGAAGAGGAGGCCACAGCTCCATCCTGCCGCTTTAAACACACAGAGCAATTGGCAGAAGTGCAACCGGCCTGAAGCAATCACTGTCAACAGCAGTGTGCTCTTGAAACTCCAGCCCAGCCTGCAGAGCTGCCCAGGTGAACCTGAGGGTTCAGTGCAGGCACATTAAATCCACACATTCAACCAGTGGACTAGGAAAGACATGGGCTGTTGGGTCCCCAGGAAGTGACTGGAGCTCTGTACCAGAGCACACAGAGCAGGGCTGGGGTCTTTGCCCACTTATTTTGGATCTACCTGCTAAAGATCTCATCAGTTCCTCTTTCTGAAGTTCATACTGCTGCACAGCCAACCCTGAACCTCTGGAAAGTGCAGTTTATTTGGAGAGCAAAAGGACCTTTGGGTCTGCAACTGCTGTAAACTCACAGGAGATGTTTTTTAAAAAGTAAGTGGGAAAGTCTCGTTAATTTTGCCCGCCAGTCTCTGAGCTTTTGGGGTAACCCAGTGTCTGCCTCTGTGAGGATTAAAAACCCCGGTTCTGTGAAGACTGATTTTTTTCCCAGCAATAAAAGACAGAGGTTATTTTTAGTGAAGCGCTGAACTTACCAAGGTCACGAGAAAATGGAGATAGACGGGAAATATTGGTTAAACAGTTATGGGAAACCACTTGAAAGTGAATCCTACCTGCTCTCATTTCCTAGGTCTGTATACTCCTGGTCTAGTATCCATTCGTGTGGAGCTGGTGGACATTACCTTGTCCATGAACTTTCCCACTGCAAGCAAGGACCATCAAAAAGGTCAAAGAATCACCAGCCTCCACTGCTGCTCTGCCCCTTTCTTCTCCCTGGGAAGGACTCCCAGACATCTCTGATCTGCTTCCAAGAGACACGGCTCTATGTTCAGCTAATGGATGCTAAATAGATTTATGGAAAAGAAGAGCACTCCAAATACTCTGGCTTGTTGCTATTTCTGCTCATCCATCATGTTTTGCATAGTTTTTTAGACTGAATTAGTCCTATTACAGCTGAAACTTCTGCTTCTTCCTTCAAATGAAAGCTCTGATTTTACTGTTCTGCATTAGACTGCATCTTGACTTGTTGCTCTGTTGAGGTAAAGGGAGATGATAAATTTCAAATGGCAGAGTATGAATTGGAGATCAAACACCAGGAGGAGGAACTCCTCGCTCCATTCACTTAAGCTGTTCCTGGAACACTCTGCAGCCCTGTCAGCTCCCACCAGCCAATACTTGGGCATGTGCAAGCAATCACTGTTATACCATGAAGAGCCAGGAGCTCACCTGAGAGGCGCAAAAAAGCTCTAGACAGGCCACAACTGCTGAGACTGGGAAATCAGCGTCCCTTCTTCCGTTGGCATGAGCTTGGAAGGACCTGTGCCACAGAGTCTCATTTCTGTTCCAGCAGGAAGAGCAGTTCAGGTAGGACTGCAGGAAGTTGGCAGATGTTAGAGGCACATCTGCAGCATCCCAGACTTTGGCCCTGAGGTATGAGTTTGTTAAATCTTCAAGGTCTGCCAAGAAATAGCTGCCTTCATCCTTTCTCTGTTTATTAAGTTCTTCTCCTAGGCATCTCGTCTTGGCAGCTGTAATGATGAGAATCTGCCTTCAGAGCACTGTTACACATTTCTTCTACACTGAGAGTATCTCAGCAGAGATGGGAATTGGGCTGCTTTGAGCTTCCTTTGCTGAAAATGAAGCTGATGCCATTGAATAATTGACCCGTAGCACTGTCAGGTTGGATTTCCCAGTTTGGAGACAACAGGGCACACCCAAACTAGATGAAGCATGGTTTGCGTGTCAGTGAGCTGGACAATTCAGAGGGGCAATGCTGGGCTGGAGTGCAAACCAAGGAAGCTGAAAGTTGCCTAGTTTGAGTGTTCAAAAACTACTACATCACTTCCCCTGTGGTTTGACTCTGTGTTGGCTGTGGCTTTTCTTGTTGAAGAGTTATATTGTGTGGAACCACCTCTGCATCCTTCCAGCAATGTTGGAGACATGTCATAAAGACATTTTGGCTGACACCTCTGCCCTCCCCCTTGCTGGGAACCCCACAGATCTGTTGCAAAGCAAGTCGGTCACTGGAAACCTCAACCACTCCGACGTTCACTCCAGAGAGACAAACCACGTCTATGTCTGTCCATAGCTCTTTCCAGAACTCCTGAATTCCACTTTTGGGGGGAAAAATAAAAAATAAAAAAAAAACAGTTTGGGGGTTTTAGTGACATCAGGAAACCCTCAATGTGCCAGCAAGTGGAAGTGATTCCTCCAAGACCAGTGTGGTCCCTGGATTCCCCCCTCACAGAATCACAGAATTAACAAGGTTGGAAAAGACCATAGAGATCATCAAGTCCAACCTGTAACCTACTACCTAGACTATCACCAACCTATTACTCAATATTATCTCATAACCTAAATCTTATCCCTGAGTACATCTACCCAGGCACCATCTTGTACCTGGACACGAAGAGAGCTCTATGGTAGAAGTGACCACATTGCACCAGGCTTCTCCTGCTTATCTTCAAAGCCAAATTCTGATCCAATGTATTCGATGCCGTGGCACAGCATAACGTCTGCTTGGGAAAACCGGGCAATTGTTGGCTGAAGAAAAGAAAAAAAACATCTTTCAGATATTTTATAATCCAAAAAACATGGTTCTCAAATGAGCTTTTTCCAAGCAGATTAGTGCTACAGCCATTAATAATCACAGAACTCAAAGAGAAGAAAAAAAAATAAAAAGCTGGAAAAGAGTTGAAAGGGAAAACCTATTAAAATGAAAAAAAAGCAATTTCCCAAAAATATATACGGTTTCGTTTCCAATTTTTTGTTGGGTTTTGGAGTGAGTTTTTTTGAGGGTTTTTTTGCTGTAACTAAAACTTTCAGTGACCTAATAGTCCTTTTAAAAGACAGCTGCCCAGAATGAAAACAGGCCTTTTTTTGTTCCTCTTGCATTGTTCCTAACAGCGGGACCCATTCTTCCTTCTCCTGATTGAATGCTTCCCAGAGCGTCTAGACATGTCGCCACCACCGCTGAGGAGCTGAGAGATACCAGGGCTCATCCGAGGAACTGCAAAGGCCAGTTATCTGTTCTTCTTCCCCACCAGAGCCTGAGACTTGGGTGAAAATCCAAGCAATGAGGTTTCTAAAAATAAGCTTCTGTGTTGTTAGTTTTTAGGTTGCGCTGGGGTCATATTTTCCACCCTTTCTTTTTTAGCAGTGGGAAGCTGAGATTTCTGCAGAACAGGGATTTCTGAGAAGGGCTTTAGATGGCAGCACCAAATTCTCCACGCCTGGTGACCACAGAGCAGAACTGCGCAGGGCAAACTGGTTCTTGCCTCCCTAGCTGCTCACCTCCCCTCCAGCTCATAAGCCAAAACCAAGCCTGGGATAGCTTTACCTGCCTTCCAGGGAGAGATGTGTGAGATGTTTCACTCCAGTTTCCACCACTTTTTCCTAGTCCTGCTCCTACCTCACAGCGCTCGGTAACAGCCTTTCCTTGGTGAGAGATGTGGTGTGAAGCTCTTTGCTCTGAGGGTGTTGAGACGCTGGCACAGGTTGCCCAGGGAAGCTGTGGATGCTCCATCCCTGGATGTGTCCAAGACCAGATTGGATGGGGCTTGGAGCAACCTGGTCTAGTGGGAGGTGTCCCTGCCATGGGTTGGAACAAGATGATCTTTACCGTCCCTTCCAATGCAAATCATTCTATGAGTCTATGATAATTCCTGGCCTTGGGCTGTCTCTGGTCAGGATGAACTGATGGTCCAGTTCCCCCCCTCATGCCAAACAAGTGTTAGCACATCCATCCCTCAGCTCCTAGCTCATCTCCAGTCACACCCTTGAATCCCAATGATCCCGTGTGCTGGGGGTAGGAATTGTCTTGTCGACAGTTCAGAGAGGACTTGAGACAATAGGAGCGCTACCCAAATAACAAATCACCGTGCTAATAATAGCCCTTATCCTTGCATCCCCCTGGAAGCCACTCTAATGCACTAAGACTTGGCCAGAGCTTGTAATCAGTCAGTTATAATCTATTCCTGTCCCGTGCAGAGGGATCTGGCTGGGTTTTCTGAGCTCAGGCTGCTAACATGAGTCATTCCCAGCTGATCATTCAGTGGCTTCGGCCAGGTGCTTCTGGGACTCGGTGTCCTCAACCCTGCTGCTTTCTGTAATGAATTGATGCTCCAGAGCCAGGAGGCAGAAAGGAAAGGGTGTTGAGGAGCACACCCAGCAGGGTTCTCCTCTGCTGAGAAATAAGTCTCTGTGAGGGCCTCTGAGAGTATTTTACAGGTAAGGACAGGAAAGAGAAGGGTGAAAGTCTCCAGGCTGGGTTTCTGTGGGGCTGAGAGGAAGGTGGAGTCACACAAAGCTTGGGGGGATTTCTTGTGGACCCACCTCTGTAAAAGCCAGAGAAAGGATGGGGTGGAGGAACAACATCCATAGCAGGGTGTAGATGATGAGGTTGGCTGTAGCTGAGTTGTAGGGTGCACTAGGGGAAGGCACAGTCAGGTCTCAGACCTACTGCCTCCCCCAGGCAGCATGGGACGGTGATGTTGCAATGAACAGTTGGGTGTGAGTGATACTGCCTTTGCTTGTGTGAAGGGGAAACAGCATGCAGAGGTTGAGCCTGTTTACGTAAACCACTTTCTTGGTCAAAATTAGAGCTGGAATGTGGTCAAACACTTGGAGGGATGGAGCTGGAAGAGGCGTCTTCCTGCATATCAGCTCTGGCAGCATGGATCTTTCAGTATGGTACCCTGTGCAGAGTTACAGAGGGAAAAGAAAGTCCAAAGCCCTAGAAGCAAGCCCTGGCAGCGTGAGATACGTCCAGAGCAAGGAGTTGTACCAACATCCACGAGGCCAC
>WEIS01027418.1:714-16138 GCA_013389965.1 Todus mexicanus
GATTGTGTCTATTTTTTAGTTAAATACTCCAAGTTATCTAAAAATGTTTCTTTTCAGAACCTTTTGAATAGAAGTTATTTTCAAATTTTAAAACTATAATGGATAATCTCTTTTATTCATTTTTAATGAATCATATAAACATACAGATATTTTCTATGAAGTTGCAGGTGTCATAATTGTTCTGGTTTGAGTTAGAACAGAACTAATTCTGAATTAAAATATTCTAATTAACTAATTCTAATTCTGTTTCTTTGCCAAACTGAGAAACTTTTCCCTATTTTCTACGTTTAGGGTTCCAGAGTAAAACCCCATGGGACAGATTTATTTTTCCCCTCTCTCCCTCTCCCTCTCTCTCCTCAGGGGAAAGATAGACAAAGGGAGCAACAGGTAAATAAAGAGGGGCTCGCTTCGGATTGGAAGTTAAGATTGTAATTTTAACAAATAACAAAAGATATTAAGGGAAAAAAGGGATNCTCCGTATTGGAAGTTAAGATTGTAATTTTAACAAATAACAAAAGATATTAAGGGAAAAAAGGGATATACAGAAAGGTATAGGGAAGGGGTATACAGATATATAGATGTATACAAAACCCGATCTGGGATGGCAACAGATTTCCCCACACCACGTGGAAGCAGGCCCGGCCACTCCTGGAACAAGCAGGACACAGGAGCAGGAAGGGAGAAGGAGCCTACCCAGCTTCCTATCCAACTTTATATAGGGGAAGGCAGGAAAAGGAAGGGAATACCAGACCACCTGACCCCCCCCAGGGTCCTTAGCATTGCTACCCATTCTCCTGTTAGCCCTAAACCACCACACCTCTTCTCAGGATTTTTTTTTTTTTTCATGAAGCCATTTTGATTATCCTTCTTAAACTGGGAAATGCTCCTAATGTTTCTGCTTCAGTTGTCTGTCTGAAGACTCTCAGTTTACAAATAATAATAGTAGCACAAAGGTTGGAATATCAGGCATTATGAACTTGCTGTACTGAATTTCCATTCATTTTCAGTAGCTTAAGTGATGGAATTTATTCAGTTCAACAGCTCTTTCAGTTTTCTTACTAACTTCCTGATGTCTTCTGGATTATTTTCTTGCCTTCTAGCATCATTCATGTAATAGGAGCTTCAAATTTAATCTGTCTACTCCAGATCTCTGAAAATGTTGACCTACTTAAGTAGTATTCCTAAAGTATACGTCCCCTTTCCTACGGAGATACTGAAGCACTGAAGAGTAATAAATGTCATTGAATGTGCCTTACATTTGGATTTATTTTAGTATGTACACGAAATAGTAATTTAAAATTGATCCTAAGGCATGACCAGGACCAAAAATAAAATAAAAAAATCCTGTAAGTACTCTCTTTTTGTTCTTTAAAAACAGCATGACTGAAAAGTGGAATTGATTGCTGATTGTATATCAACTTCTGTTTATACACATAATAAAAATAAATAAATTCAATACACTGAACCTATCAAAATAATAAATTTTGTAATTGGTTTTATTAGGAATTATTGATTAATTTATTTGGAAGATAAAGTCTTATAATACACTTTAATGTATATGTGTCTAACTTTCTTCTGCCTTGCTCTTCATGGTATTTAAGATAGGAAAATGATAAATTCACAGCAATTAATATTACAGTTTCCTTTTCTTGTGTGCTGCAATACCTAACTCTTTGTCTTTTGGTTATCGTCAGATGTTCTGGCATAGAAATATCCATGTTGTAAGACATAAATTGTTGTAATTAGATATTACTTTATTATTATCAGTTTGCAGAAATTAGAAAATCTGAAGTAATAGATAACAGCACTTTTGTCACTCTGTCAAAAGTATAGTTATGAGATAATCACACAAAGAAGCATACCAAAATGTTGGGATGTTTGGGATGCATTCGAATAGTGTACACAGTAACTATTACACTTAGATTTAATGTATTTTCTTTTTTAGTGTGTGCTAAATACCTAGTTTTCAATAAGCAAAGGGGTTACTCTGTAGTATTGTTGTTCTAAATCATATCTTTGCTGGGAGAAAAGTACTCGTCATTGTTATTTGGTATAAAAATGCCCAGATTCTGTTCTAAAACATATAGAGCATATATAAGACTATACATCTTCTACTGCATAGATGTTTAATCCAACTGCTAGAATAGCACAGATGCCATGGAGAAATTTCTCAACTATAAGGGATGGGGTATAAATGGTCGGGAGAGTCTCACCCACAGGCAATGAATAGAGTCCTTGAAAATAATTCAGTGACTTGGTCAAAAAGAAATATATTTTTCCCTTAGATCATTCAGTCTTTTTTTTAAAAAAAAAAAAAAATTATTATTATTATGCTTACTATGAAATTCTGATTAACTAAACATGACAAGAGCTCTTATTCTGAGACTATGATTAGGCTAAATGTTCTGAGGCATATCAGTTACTAAAACAGGAAACATCCTCGTGGAGTAGAAAGAAATAAGGAAATGACTGAGTGTATTCAATTTGTGTCTGTCAGAATTTTGGGGAAGGGCCTACTGGTATGGCTCCTTGTAAGAAGCTTTATGAAGCTAACTGAGTTCCAGGACCTTCCTCTGGCCAGTGTTGAGCCAGTCTATGCCTCTGTGATAACGTACTTTAAAAGGTGTCACGGTTTGGGGACAGGGCACCCCCAAATCTGCAGCAGAACACTCTTTCCCCCTCCCCACCCAAAAAGGGAAGAAAGGAAATAAAGGAGCGAGACTTATTAACTAGGAAAGGAAACTAGAACAGCTTTACTAAAAAAATGAAAATAATTATAACATTAATAATAAAAAGTAAATATATACAAATATGTACAAAACTGGTATCGAACCCAAGCCCCAGATGGTAAACACGTCCCCATCCCCACTGATGCTGTGGAAGGGCCCAGCAGCAGACAGGAACCGGGAGCTGGGTTCAGGGATGCGGCCCAGAACCTGGGGCCCAGCCAAGGCTGAAGCCGGGGGCTGAGACCCAGGCCGGAGGCCTCAGGGCAAAGCTGAAGCTGCCAAGGCCAAACTGAGTGAGGAAGAGACCTAAAGCTGAGAGAGCAGCTCGATCTCAGGGAAATGAAAGACCAAGTGCAAAAATAGCGAAAAGCCCAAGAGAGAAGGAGGGCTGAGAGCCTCGTGATCCCTCAGCTTTATACCGAATATGATGTATATGGGATGGAATACCTTGTTGGCTAATTTAGGGTCACTTGTCCTGTTTGCTCCTCCCTGAAGGTACAACCTTTACTTTTCTGCACCCCTCAGTGTGGTACACAAAATCTAGCAACGACCTTGGTTTGCATACCAATCCTTGGTACTAACTATAAACATGGAGCATTATCACTGCTAGAAGCAGACTCTCTGCAAAAACATGTTGCTAACTTCAGACAGACGTAGCAAAAAAATAAAAATCATAGAACAGAATTGTTCTGTTCTAACCCAAACCAGGACAGAAGGGAAAGCCTGTTGGATGAGTTCTTTTATTTTTGGAGTTCTTTCATTTGAGAGAGGAATGGGACTTGAGAGAGACTACCTTATGGACGTCAAGGTCAGTGAGAAAGGAGCAAGAAAAGGCACGTCTGAGCAGTCATTCCCTGTTGGTCTATGGTGAGCCCTTGCAGCCTTTAGAGATCAATTGTGGAACATTGCTCCCATCTGCGACCCATGGAGGACTCCACACCGGAGCAGGGGACTGGTATGGAAAAATACTATGATTCTGTGGGAAACCTTCACTAGAGCAATCCAGCACTGAGAGGATCACAGCAAAGGGAAGGGACTCATGCTAGTTGGAGAAGTTCATGGAAGACTATCTTCCATGGGAGGCAAGCCAAGCTACCGCACAGGAAGACTATGAGGAGATTTCCCCCTGAGGAGGAAAGAGCAGCAGAAGCAAGATAGAAAAACTGGGGCTGACTGCAACCCCCATTCCCTGCCCCCCTCCACTGCTGCTGTGAAGGAAGTAACAGAACTGGACCCTGGAAGGAAGAGAGGGATGGGTAGAAGGCAATTTTTTATTTTTTTTAGATGCAATCGCATTAACTACTGTTTTATTCTGATTCAGTTGAAGAATTGGTGGTGGTTTTGTCTAAATTAAACTGATTTTGTTTCCCCAGGTTGAGCCTGTCTTTTATTCATGACCGTAATCGGTGAGCGATCCCTCTCTGTCTTTTGTCTCAATCCTGGAGCCTTTTGTTGCATTTTCTTCTTCCCATCCCACTGGAACGGGGTAGGTGTGAACGAGTGGTTGCATGGTTGCTTTGTTGATGACTGGGTGGGCTCAAATCGTGGCATTCAGAATACAAACTTATCTGAATATGAGTGATTATACTATTTCTATTTGGAAATAGATCTGAATGGAGTTTATTATAGAGCTCTGATTATGAAGAGCTTACAAGTGAAAATATTGAAACATTAATAACTCTTTCTGTTTTAGACTACATTTAGAATGTGTAAAGTAGTTCAAAATTTGTTTTTATCCTCTTTCTTTTATTTGTAGGATATAGTTCTCCCCTGACCTTCTAGTTATAAGTACCCTACTAGTTCAAAATCATTAAAAAAATATGCTATTTGTGTTAAATTTATTGTATGAAAATTTTCTGTGATTGATATAGAAATGTCTGTGGTTGCTCTTAATGTATTAATATTGTGCATATTTATTGTATAATTATAAATTACACTCAGAATTTAAAAATAAAAGTATAATTTGAATATTTAATCTTGCTTAGGAAGAATTCATCATGTTCTATATATATATAAGTCATTATTTAGAAATAACTGAATTACAGAAAAATTGTTAGCCCATATATGACTTCAAAAAAAAAAATTTCCAGTAAACCATATATTCTACTAGGACACATAAGGCATGAGAACAGACAAACTGAAGATCTGAAAATTTGTGTCATTTCTTCTAGAAGCTCATTGGGATTTCTAGCTGGTACTTATTCTAAGTTCCATTAAGTGGATTTAGATTCTATTAAGTCTTGTGTATAAAAAAAAAATATATATATGAATAAGCTTCTTCAGTCTACTAAACTAATTAAAAAAAATTAAAAAAAGAAAGTGAAAATCTAATTGGCTTAAAATTTTTCTTCATATATATAATCGCAGCTTGCCAGATGCCCACTTCACAGTTTTACAGAGCTGATTTTATCCAATTTGATGCATGAGGTTTACTAGTCATCACTACTGCTGTGCACAAATAGCCAATTATAAAATACAGAATATTTTGAAGTCCTCTACTTTTTTCATTATTGTTCACGATGACTTCTCAGTGGTTTATCCCTTATTACAAATTGATAGTACCATATAGGAAGCCACTTTAGCACAATATTTTTCTGGTTCATTTGTTATATTCCACATCTGTGGCACATAATGAAGATTATATACAAGAGAGAACGAGAAAAAATGTTTTGAAGGAATATATATAAAATTGAACTGCTTTTGGTGAAGCTGTTTTGTGTTAAAAAGTCAAGAACAAAATAGATAAGGGAATGACACAGTCCTTTTTAGAATAACATCTCCATATACTGTAGATGTATAACAGGAATTATTTTGATTTTGGCTTTTTTATATTTTTAAAATATGTATCTATGAGAGTGTAACTACTGAAGAATAGAGTCATTGCAATTTGATCTTGACACTAAACTTAAAAAATATATTAAAAGATATTGTTGACATTTCCAAAGGACTGGTAGACCTGTGCAAGATAGAGAATTTTTATTTGGTAAATGCAAGAAGTAATTCACCCTTCTAACATCAAGAGGTTCCTAGATAAAAGAACATTATAGTATAAACAAGAAGGTCTGAAAAAATTTAGGTTAGTATAGCGGTTCTCACACTGTGCCTCATGGTCACTGGAGACATTGCTGATCAGATTTGCTAACTTGCTTCCTTGCTTTTCCTAGATTGCTTTAATTTCTAAAAACATGTTTTACCAGTAAGCAGTGTTAGTAATTAATCCAGTGAGGTACTATCATAATGAAAGATATAAATATCATTTTAGCACATATGAATGGCAGAGGGCCATCTGGTGCAAAGTTTGATAGTTCCAAGACCAAAAGTTTTCAGGATTTGTTTTGCATGAAATTTGGTATAGTACTGATTAGGTACATATGTTCATATTTACAATAAATTACTTCTTTTTTTACAAGCCACTTCAATAGCCAACCCACTGAGTATTTTCTTGCTGATAACTTAAGATGTATTTTCTAATTTTCAGTATCATTCTATTCACATTTTGCCACTATAGAGGTTATATCATTGAATAACTTTTTAAACTACGTTAAAGGATATCCTTCTGAAGTTTATTTATTTATCATTCATTATTTAAGCAATATATATGTTGCTATATTTTAAGCCATAACATGTAACACAGATTACCTGATAGTTCAGGAAATTGGCAATACATTATGGACCTACTTGACCACTCATTTTCCTGTTCAAGTCCATTTCACGTTGGATATAAAAGACTCCTTTGATATATAACCTTACATTATTTTTCTTCCTTTGGGAAATTGCCCTTGTATTCATTCTATTTCAAGAAAAGATATGTTTACTTCACATGTAGTAATAAATTAAATCTTTCACTGACATCTTTGAAAAGAGGCTAGCATATCTGGTCCTGATCTTACACAAGAAGAGCTATAATGTAAATAGATCCTGAAGAAGTACGTGGCATCATGAACTCCCTGGAAAATCAGCTAGCTGTTATAGTAAGACCTCTCCATCCCTGTCATGTTCATGTACTTACAAACAAGCTAACGATTTCATCTGGCATATTCTCAACTGAAAGTACTTGGAAATACAGAGCAGATACTCTTTCCATCCTATTTTTCCCTGTTTCTACTAGCAAAAATCATAGAAACCGGTCAGATGTATAGATATACTGTGAGTATGCTGACAGGTTCAGAATCAACCCTGAAGATCTATATAAAACAATAAAAATGTAAACTAAGGAAGGCACCTCTGGAGGTCCCATGCTCCAGTTTGTTGCTCAAAGCATGGGAATACTTCAGAAGACAATTAGATGGCCTAGAATCCTGTCCAGTTAAGCTTTGAATGGTTTCTTGTATGTTATGTGTGCCATCTCCTAATTTTTTCAGTGATCCTCCTCTGGACTTGCACCGGTATGGCAGTATCCTTCTTACTGTGTGACCAAAAGCTGAACCCAGTAATCCACATGGGATCTCACAAATGCCAAACAGAGGGCAATAATAATTCCTTTGACCTGCTGGGGACCTTATTGTTGGTGCAGTCTTTTATAGGATTAGCCTTCATCGCTGCTGTGCTAAATTACTTTATTCCTTTGAATGATGATTTCTTCTTCTGATTTCTTCTGTAAGTGAACTGATAGATAAGGGTGAAAAATGTTCTGTGAAAGAGGTTTCTCTGGAATTTAGATGTTGATAAAGGCATACTGCTGTTTCAAAGCTTGTAATTTCTTCATGTTCTTAATGCTACTGTTTTGTTCCTGGTTCAGATAACCAAACTCAGGTGTACAATTCATTAACAGAGATGTCTGATATTATTGATATGTCCTAGAGCTGAGACCTGTCTGCATCTGTCAGAAGAATATGAGTTTCTCATAAGTCTTACGATGTACTCCAGGTACTTAGGATGTACTGGATAACCTAAGGATGAGCTTCTATATAATCAATGACAAAAAGGCATCGTATTCAGACAGATTTACCAGTCTAAAACTGAAGTATTTAGAGCTAACTGCCTCAGGAATTAAAAAGATTTAAGTTCACAAAGTGAGTGTTTCATATCTGAGAGATCTGTTTCAGGATGGCTAAATCATTCCTTCATAAATAGTACTGATCTTATTACACTGCCAATAGAGAAGGCTTTAACAACACAATACCTAGTCCTAGATGGCCGAGGCAGGTAAAATAAATCCCATCTTGAGTGACCTATATATGTCAGTATTATTAGCTTAAGTTCTATGCATAGCTTTGCAAAATCTTCCATAGAAATGACATTAGAATATAAGATTCAGACAGATTTTTGTTTTGATCTAAATTTATTTATGTATTGATTGTAAATAAACAACGTATAGACACTCTGTGATAAGCCTTGGAGTTTTAATTGCTATTATGTACAATAGCAACAGTAACTTTTCTTGGCAATGTCTTTTTAATTAAATATGTGAATACTATCTCAGTTCACATGCATGTATATGGGTTTTCTTTAATAGGAGATGCAAGCTATTCCTGATTTAATTTTTGGTTTCAGGTTTTGCTATTCTTGCTCCTTTTTCGTACATATTTATATATATTTAAGAGGCATCGTTAACAACTTGGATACATTGTTTTGACTGAGT
This sequence comes from Todus mexicanus, assembly GCA_013389965.1. NCBI lineage: Eukaryota > Metazoa > Chordata > Aves > Coraciiformes > Todidae > Todus > Todus mexicanus. The sequence goes on from WEIS01027418.1 coordinate 9,025, forward strand.
AGGCTACTTAAAAATATTTTAAGGGTTTGAGAATTTAATTTTAATAATGCAGGGAATAAAGGTCTACTCTTCAGAATCTGTTAGAAAAACTGTGCCATAGTTCAAGAGCTCCCTCTTCTGACCATCAAAACCCATCAAAATATCGTTTTCTTTAAAAAAATCTGCTGCTATCCAGAAAGGTAATTTAATGGTCTTGTGCCTCTGAATATTTATATTGTTTTGCCACTATTTTTTCATGTCCAGATCAAACCTAAGATTCTATACAGGTCAGTTTCTTTAAAAAATAAAANAAGGACAAAAAAAAAACTAGAAAAAAGGACCCAAAAAGATCAAGAAAAAAAAAAAAAAAAAAAAAAAGGGCAAAACAACCAAAAAAACCCCCCCAAAGCCCCAAACAATCTCTCCCAACCTTTTAGTTAAAACATGCATTTTCTAATGGATAAAAACTTTCCAGAGTAGTAGCATTTCACCACTCCAATACATATAGTTAATCCAAATAAAATATAATGTAATGTAATGTAACACAATGTAATAGATATATAATATAAATTAAATTAATATATGGTGGAACAGCACCAGTGCAGTGTAGAGTGAAACAATCACAAGCTTCAGTCATCACAAGCTTAACTTTGCTGAATGCAAATATTAGGGTGAAATTTTCAACTCCACCTACAAAGTTGTTTCCTATTGATGTTAGAGGGAATTATGCACCTATAAGGACATAAAGCAATGATGAATTTTGCAATATTGTTTTCTCCAGGCTAGAATCCAGAATTCAATATTACAGCTTAGATTTCGGTCATACTTCAGAATGACATTCATGACCAGTAAGACAGTTTCGGGGGGCTACCAACAGCAACTAGGGAAGGATAAATGACAGAATTTTTTCTTCAAATCTCCACACATACATAATATACTCAGAGGTGCTTCACACAAGATTCATAAAACTAACTATTAACATTAATTCAAAGAAAAGTAGAAGTCTCTTCTCCCCCTAGCACCTAACAAGGCCTGAAATTACCTTAGGCTGTTGTTCCCATATTTTAGTTTCCTTTTTAATAGTTAAAATGCCTCTCTAGTATATAGAAGAGCAGGGCTGCATTCTTTCCTTCATTAAGTCCTGAAACAAGGGAAAGTGAAGACCAGCTATTTATATGCTATATGACTTAAGCACTAAATCCAGGAAGAAGTTCCAGACTCTGAAATCTGACTAGAAATTAAACTTCTAACTCTTGGAGAGATTTCAAAAGTCTCTTCCTTGCTCTTCATCTGTTCTAACATTGTTTCCATGAAGAATCCAATTCTGGAGGTCTGATGGGATATTTTCTCATTCTCTGTATACAGAATTGTTTTACACACATGCCCACTTGGAAACAAGCATCTGTTAAGAAAGTGGATTGATACTTAATGGTGAGAACTAGCAGCAGACAGGCTCCGAGAATAAATTATTTCATGGCAGTGTCTGCATGATTGAAAATAAATAGGTGGCTGCCTTTCCACTTTCTATTGAGTAGAGTCTTTAGGAGTATGTAAACTATTCATAGAGTAAGTCTACTACACTGAATCCGTTCAGTCACGATAATTACAGGAATATTTATTTTTTTAATGTGTAACCATGTTGCATGTTTCACATTCTTCAGCCACACCAGGACCAAAGCATGTTCACATATGTCCAAAAGGAGCTCTCTCATGACACTTACTGTTGATTTAAATAAAGGAATTCATCCTGATGTGACACCAGTTATTTAAGGGGTAATTAACTTTATGAGAATTAACCCTAAACAACTAGTGGGTAACAGAAGGACATTCAGAATTAAAGAAATAAAATAGAAAAATAGATGGTCAAAAACTTGTTATCTGGGGACACTGTCAAACTATAAAAAATAAATACATAGGCATGAACAAAATGTTTATATTTTAATTTAAAGAATAATTGAGAAAGAAGAAATAGAAGTAGATATATTTCCTCAAATTCTGTTGCTGATTTAAAATAAATAAAGTTATGCACTTGTATTGGGTTTGGCTGGGCAGGAGTTAGTGTCCCCATAGCTTGATAAGACACCGGTGTTGTGACTGCTGCTGAGCAGGGCTGGCACAGCACGAGGGGGATGGCGTGGACAAGATCTTGGGAGGGGACGCAGTCAGGACAGATGACCCAAACTGTCCAAAGAGCTTTTCCATAGCATCTGACATCAGCTCAGGTATAAAAGCTCGAGGAGAAGGGGAGGAGGGGGGGCATTCATGTCAGAAGACATTTGTCCCCCAACCAACCGTTACGCATGTCCGAGCCCTGCTTCCTGGGAGAGGCCGAACATAGCCTACTATGGGAAGTAGTGATTAATATATATATATCGCTTTGCTTTTGCTTCGTGCGCATGGCTTTGCTTTCTAACTTTCTTATTAAACTACCTTTATAGTATACGGCTAGTTGATTCCATCTTATTCTCTTCCCCCTTTGCTCTGTTGAGGGAGGTGTGTGCAGGGCAGGGGGAAGAGTGATAGAACAACTTGGTGGGTACCTGGCACTTAGTCAAGGTTAACCCACCACACCACTGAATCACCAGTATGACAAGATCAAGCATGCTGGTTTAGTTATATCACACCTAAACCTTTCTATGTAGATGTGAAAAGTAATGAGTTCAGGGCTTGAAGTAATAAAGCTTCTAAAGACTGATTTTGTATACATTTTTTCATTAAGAGTAGATGGTCATTGACAACACATTTTATGACGATAACTGTTCTGGACTAATAAAAGGCATTCATTTCATCATATTACAGAAAATATTCTGCTTTACACTGTTTTTAGCATTAGGAACCACTTCTAAAAATCAGTGCTTTGAGAAACTTCATTTTATAAGGTATCTTAAGAAGGTTTGGTGAGAGGTACTACTTTGCTTGAACTTCCAATGACTCCGTTGGGGCACTGCATAAATTTATTTTGAAACACTGCAATTAAAAGGAAAACTGTATTATCAGATTAAAAATGATAAGGGAATATCCATCACCTAGTTCTACCCCAAAATCATACACCTGTAAAGAAAAACATGAGGTATATAATGGTCTTTGAGAATTCTCTATCCTGGCAAATCCTGAAATATACAACAAATTCATCCTTAAGCAATGACCTCTCTCATTTATAGCCTTCAAGTCTTACATAAAACACTTACACAAGTGAGGGCACATGATAAACACTTCAAATCTATTCTGGAAAATATGTTGTTCTTGCAGTAGACAAATACTTCTGTTTATTGACACATTATTAGGGAAGATTCCTGCCAATAAGCAACTACTACAAAATGCAGAAGTTGAGAACATTATAAAGATCTTTTATTGAACTTCCTCTATTTTACTCTGGTAACTGGTGTTGTGACGATCAATTAGTAAACTAGTGCTATAAGATAAAACTCACTTGAGATTTCCCTCTCTCCCTAATTAAAATTTAGCAAGTCTGCTAATACTCTGGCTCAAGGCAGCATGTCATGCTGTTGCTCCCAAACCTTGTTGTTTTATGTCACAGAGAAACATCAGCCTGTAGCTGACAGAATCTGTCTCCACAACTACAAATATAGTAATTAATGCAACTTTGTGATATAAACAAGCCATCGCTCAGTTCTATGCCAGACATCCCCTTGTCTTGTTCTGAGTGAATTAACTGATATACTGCAACAACTAGTAAAAGGGAATCCTTTCTGATCATAATGCAACCTCTTATGTCGTTGAAGTATTTCTCAAGCTTATGTCAAGGCTATTCATATGACTAGAACAAGAAATTATTTAAGAGCTTGGCAGCAGAGTGGTACCAGAGCTCTGTCTAAATGCATATACTTGGGAACACCCCTAGTCTCCCTGGCATAGGCAGAGGAACTACATACTATAACTAGGATCAGCCAAAACCAAGGAAGATGTGTTCCTATATACCTGCCCCGTATGTTGGCTTCTGACAGAGAAACCCAAGTACTAGAGCTGACAAGAAATTCAGAGCTCTCTGTCCAAACTTTTTTATGTATACAATAGGCTACACTACATATTAATGAGTACATCCACCTGCTGGTATTGGAGATAATAATTTATACTGGGAAAACCAAATAATTAATGCCAAAAGCATTTTTTTTCCTTCTGAAAACAATTTTATGTCTGAAAAACAAGTATGAAAGAGCAAAGCCATTCAAATCCTAAATAAGAAAAAAGTAAAAGCTGTAGTTTTATCTGCAACTGATCAAGTGAATGGAGTCAGAGGAAAAAATAATGTCTAAATGTAACTACACTAGGAGGTATTTGTTCTTTAAATGTTTGGATAATTGTTGGTGTTGAAATGCTACAAAGAGGCAAAAGAGGTCACCTGAGCCTAGAATCTTCCTACAGAGATACTAATACAAAATGGACAAAAAACTTGCTGCTATGCCTAATTCTTTACTAACTGTAGTATGAGGATTTGGCAAATACGTCTATTGATATAGATATGTGTGTGTGTGTTACCATTTTATTTTCATTGGACATAAACAATTAACAAAAATGTATACTCATCAGTTTGGTAAAATAAGAAACCATATTATACTGAGATGTCTCTTCATAAAAGTGCTGTAATTTAGCCAGTATTAAAATTCCACGAGAATTCTCTATTGCATATTTTCAGAAGCCCATATTTACAGTATTATTTGACACCTGTAAAGAAGAGATCTGTAAACAAGATTCTTGTAGTTCTATTCAGAACTACTAAGTCAGAGACAAAGAAACAAAACTGAAACAGTGTGAAAGTAGAAGAGCTAATGTACGGTCATTTTATCTTCATGACATAAACCACAAAAATGACATTGTATTCAGGTTTTTCTTCGTAGTCATCTTGAGAAGCCAACTTGCTGTAGTTTCATCACAGAGTGCTATAAAAATGTTAACAAGAATGTTGCATTTTCTTTCCCTTAGAAGCTTTGCTGTTGACCTTCTTCACACATGCTTGGCATTTTCATCCAACTGCCTTTGGCGGTAGTACTAACACACTGATGAGTCATAAAAATGTTTTAAAGCAGCCCACCTGCCAATCTGGTAGGTAAGAATATGTGGGCTTTCTCTGTTCAGTGATTTTTCTACTTACCTCATTTCTGCAAAACAAACTCTTCCTTGGGACTATTTGTTGCTTCTTCTTCCCTTATTAACATTTATCAGTGTTTTATTATACTATACACCAAAACCTTATTTCTTTGGTGTTATTTACCATGTATATTATAAATGTTTAAAGCTTCCTAGACCTATTCATCTGGGACAAAAAGCAGACTTAATATTTGGAAATGTCACTTAAGACAGAGCTTATGTGATTTTTATACTGTGTGGCAAAGTTAAAGTGTTAGTGTATTAATAGGTTTTTTTGGTGGTTGTTTTTGTTGGGGTTTTTTTAATCTGTTTTTCTTTTTCTTTAGAAAGAAAAGAATAGAAAATAATTTTACACTGGTTAAACAAAGAACTCAAAAACTCAAGGCATAATTGTACCTTTTAAAATTGCAAAAAGGGGTTATAAGATTACATGAGAATCATAGTTTATTCAAAAAACTTGCTTTTAGGTGGATACTGTTTTACATTGTGCATCACAGAATAGTGCTGAGTTTTGTCAGCGTAAAGGGACTCTGCCATTACAACGCAACCACTTTTCACAAAAAATATATTTCTCACACATAAGTGAACATGTGTATTTAAATATTTTTTAAAATTAAAACATACCAAATAATCTTCCTAATTAACAAATGAATGATGAGGATGGCTTTACCACTTAGTTTTGTTCAGAGTAAGAACTAATAAAGTTTGTTGTTGTGTAATTGCTTCAATAATATTATGGACTAATTTGAAACTATTGAACAAAGTTAAAACTGGAATTTAAGGATTTATCTGAGGTATTGTAATAGTAAGATATCCTATGACAATATATAACCTTTATTTTCAGTGGGGATGCTATCTAGTCTAGCTTCTGTATTTAAATCATCCTTCAAGCTATATTTTGAAAACATGGTTAAATTATATTAGTAAAGACAGATTCAGTACAGGTTGGTTGAAGTACAAAAGGTGTATTCTTTCAAGAAAATAAAATTATTTTCCTCCACAATTTACAATCTTGTTTAAGGTTTATTAAAAAAAATAATCCATTCACAACTTCCTTTAAAAAAGTAATTTTAAAAGAGTAATGATTCTTGTCAAAAGAAGCTGTAGGTAATATCTTTGTTCTGTAAAAACTTACAGCACATCAGTGTGATGAGGAAATGCAGTTTTTAAATGGGTTCTTAATGAATAACCTATCTATATCTTTATTGTATGTTCCCGGCATATACTATTCAACTACTAATTTCAGCCTTCGGTGCTACATGAATTTACCCCTTTCAGAGAAGTAAATGCAGGGTTCTTGTGACAAGGTACAGACTGGCGGCTTTTTCAATAACTCTTCCTCCAGGTTTCAAATAAATGGCAAGAGAAGCTAAACAATGTTGAAGAACTGTCAGAAAGTACCATACAATGTAGACAGTGATTGTCAGTTTTATTTTCTAACTGCTTTGCCAATTGCAAAGCAAAAATTTTGTTGATACTAAGCAAAATGTGTTTTATATTACAAATTAAATCCAACCACTCAGTTTACCAAATGAGCCATGGCCTAGCAGAGTTCAAAGGTGTATGTGACCTCAGAATGTCAACAGCTTCTAATTTTGAGGTGATTTTTTTTCTGATGACGTGGGCAGTTTGTACTTATTCTGTGTTTCATTACTGTCCCGAAGTCAAGCAACTACATCATTATAAATTATAAAATAAGCTAGTTGACTAGTATTAAGCCAAAATACTCCTAATGACCTTCTGCATTTTATTATGAGTACTGACATTCATTTCAACTCCAGATACATAAAAACACTGTAAAATATCACTTCAGATCTGTGTGCCTGTCTGTCATAGCCAGGATGCAATATGATATACCAACAGGGATACTGAACCTCATGCTTACTAGTTTGTGTTCTGTCTATTGTCTTGAGTTAAATCAATACTTTTTCGTACATCAGCTTAAGATGTCATATTCCTTACCTTTTACACTGTTTTAGAAAGATGTAGTATCAGTCTATCATAAAACTAAGAAGTTTTCTGTTTTATT
>WEIS01027427.1:0-20675 GCA_013389965.1 Todus mexicanus
TATGATTCTATTGCAGGGAGCTCAACTAAGAGAAGACGAGGCCTGCAAGGGCCCCTGAAAATTCAGAAGCCCTCAAATAATCAGTCATTTGGACTACTTGTGTCAATACCCAACTCTGACATGAACTATTTCTACGAGTTCTCACTTGCTTTTAACTCCAACGCATTCACTGCCACACTTCGGGATGATGAATGGAAAACATTTTCAGAAGTGGTTCACGTTGGCTGCGTTCCGCTCCAGGCTTCCAGTTTGCCTTCCAGCATTGACACCACAGACTGCTTTTGATTGCACAGATGTTGGCAGTTGACGCTGTTCTCCTTCCTTACCATTGCTGATAAGCACAACCACCCAGTAGAAACTAGCAGAGATGTGGCTACCAGCATCAGCAGTCTGCTCTGTTTCCAAAACAGAGAAACCAGGAAAACTGGATCCCTTCTGGGGTAGCGGCTGAGTGGTAACAGCTGAGCTGCAGCAATGCTCAACACCTCTGTATCCTTTCCAGCGCATGCCACGCATTGATGGGGTCAGTGAGAGGTGTTTTTCATGCTTATTCTTGGGCAGCAGAGCCAGGACAGCAGGAGCAGGTGAAGTTTTAAGGGCCGGTCTCAGTAGAAGGTCCCACTTAACCTCTTTACCACAACTCAGCAAGCCTCTGTATCTAATCCTTTCCTGACTGGGATCTTACAATTTTTGTTAGGAAACACCAAGATAACATTCTCCTAGAAGTTTAAGGTACCTTAATTTAGGTTGTTTGGGGAACCTACTGCACTTTTGTGTCTTGTCTGGGTAGATACTCACTTAAGATGCTGGACTTGATCATCTCAGAGGTCTTTTCCAGCCTCAATAATTCTGATTCTGTGATGCACCAAGCCGGTTGAACTTCTCACTGCAAATACTACTTGAATCCGGTGTGTCACCTGCTTCGTAAAATACAATTGTAAAAACTTATTTCAAAGAAACGGCTTAAAACAACTTATAAAATGCAGAAATTTCATTTATTATATTGAGAACATCAACTGCAAGAAGTCTTGCAATGCATTCTCTTCACTCTAAGTACAATGCAGTCCACTGTTCTCCACAATAAGTTACATAAAGGCAAATTTTATATACATATAAAAAAAGGGATCAGTGCCCAGAACTATTTGCACAGCGTATCTGCTATTCAGAAATCAACCATTTTAATCTTTAGTTGCCTTCAGCATTCTTCAAACAAACTGAATTCATAAACAGCTCTTAATTACCTCGTTTGAGAAGGGGTTTCAACTGCTCCTAAATTCAGCGGAGACCGTGCAAACGGTTTAACCACTGAATTAGTATTCTCCGCATTCATTCTATAAACAAACGTATTAAAAATGAGGCATGCCATATGGTAGCATGTAAGACAACATGAGGAAAAATGACCTGCCTGCATTTCAACTGTTAATGGATCCCAAAAGGGAAGTAGGAAAGTAGTAGTGCCATTGTACAAGGCACTAATGAGACCACAGCGTAATTCTGCTTGTGCATGCTCAAAGAAACAACCAACCAAACAAAAAAACAAAACACAGAGGAAGAGAAAAAGCAAAACGACGATAATAAAAAAAAACAACCCCAAGCGCTAAAATCCCCTCCAACTGAAAAAGTGAAGTGTAAGGCTACTAGGATAACCTGTGAGAGCACTGCATGAAGGAGGACTGTAATAGCACTTGTTTTTTCAGTCACTGAAACAGCTACGACTGTACGACTGCCTTCTGAAAACAGGTCAGGAAAATGCCAGGTAGAGAAAAAGAAAGCGAAAAGACAATGCTGGCATAAGGGCAAGTGGGCCTCTAATAAATTTATATGGCAATGAAGAGATGGTTCCTCAACTTAAAGGAAGAAACGTGCAGGCAGGGCCTTTGAATGAGGAGCGGGGCCAAAAATCTTTAAACAAATGAGTTGAATAGCACAGCTCAGTTTACAGAAGGGATTCTGTGATGTGCCACCTACTACGGGAAGACACCAGACCCAGAACCGCCCAGCCTGAATGTTCCCAACTTGCCTGATCCATCAGCGAGCTAAGAAGGTGGTGTCTCTTTGGCATTGTGAAATCACATGATACGCTCTAAAATTCCACTTGGAAATAGTTTCGTTCCTCCCTTTACAAGAATTATTCTGTATTCAGTCATGGGAATGCCTGTTAAAAAAGCAAACACAGCACCAAGCCCTCGCTGTGAAATCAGCAACGTGAACAGCTGTCGTACCAGTCAGCACCGTCCTGGACAAGTTTGACGGTGAGATTTATTTCACACCTTTCTCTTGTTTCTACAACGGAGTGTAAAGCCACAGTGCGGTGAGCCATACAGACTGAAAATACCCAGGACAACACAATAGATTATTTCATTTAATTCTTCAAATAATGCAAAATATCAGAATTGAAATGTACCACGCGGAAAAGTGTTCAGTTGTACATTCCACTGATTTTTCCAATCAATACTGAAGACACTTTCCTTGAACTACGTACGCTTTCCAGTTTGAGGTGCTTGAACTCGCGAGATACGTAGGTAATAGCGTATCGGTCAAAGAATTACTTGGAAAACAAAATACAAGGATGAAAAACCCTCTAAACTCTTCTTCACTGAAAAAGAGAGGCACTGCATTTTGAAGCTGAATTAAGGCTGGTAAAATGATGCTGGTTCATTGTGAATTTGAAGTCATCAAACGTCACGGGAGGGACATTTAACCAACTGCTTCGCTGTTAGTCCTGTAGGCCTGCTTACGGAGGTGAGTCTCGATCTCCTCCCTGAAGACCAGCATTCCGAGGTGCGAGTGAGAGGCCTCGTTCATGGCTTTGGACTGGATGCACATGCGATACTGCTCTGGAGTGAGTTCGTCCGCACAATGTTTCTCGTGCCAGAGGTGAAAGAGCCCAGGGACGGGGGTCCTGATCACAATAAGGTCACTGTGCAAGTACTTTCTGTAGAGGTGGACATCCTCAACGCCCCAGCCTTTCACTTCCAAGTCAAAGCCACCTATAAAAACAGCATGAGAAAGTGTTATTTTGGCACACAGGCTACACGTAAGGCAAAGAGAGCAACACTCCTTGTGCAAGATATTAGCAAACCTGCTACGACATACCAGAAATTCTGCAGCAATTGCCTTTGAGTTCTCCATGCCAAAGCATGCCAAATTGAGGGAGAGGAGCTTCAAGCACACCACATCCTTGGCCAGGACACAGATCATAACTTTGCTGGCTTCAGAAAGTCTCTTAGAACAGTGTCTCCAAATCGTATTATGCATGACATCCCATGTGACAGCTGCAGAAAACTATGCGCTAACCTCCCTGCCTGTGCTTCTGGGTTATTTTTAGCAATACTAATGGATTTTAGCAGCTGGAAAATGAAGCAGTTATGCACCATATGAAAAGCCCTCTCTAAAAATGCTAGTCATTACTCCACAGGTCACAAGGCAAATAAAAAAAAAAAAATGGATTAAGGAAAGGAACCTGTTTCACCTTTTTGAAGTTTTTAAATCGACTCAGACTCAAGGACAATTTCAAAACTCTAGAATTACGAGGCCTTCATATGGCACATGCCATACACACGGCAATATGACTGCTGGCGGCAATCAGGCTGCGTTCAAGCCATTCCACAGCACACGGGGATGGCTATGTCAGCAAACTGGCTTCAAGATGGTCTGCCAAATGTAAGCACGTTCAATTTTATCCGCAGGCCACAAGAGGGTGCCCAAGCCCACGTCTAAAGCCTCGAACAACCGTGTTCAACTACTAGGGGTTATCTGAAAGAACGAACGGGAATGCTTCGCTATCTTTGGGGTTTAGTTGAGGGACATTGGACAACTTGATTCATTTTCTTCAGACAGTCAAAGTACAAAAAAAAAAGGAAATATTTTTAGAAGTTTGAGTGAAGTGTTGCTGCTAAAAAATACTGTGACTTGTAACAAACGCTCATCAGGATGGGGTACTAAAATCTAGAAAAACTGATTCATTAGTCAAACTTGTCAAGCAAGACTGACTGCTAGGCTTGGGAAAATAATAAAAGAAATAAACACACTCCTTTCCTGTCATTAGGTAAGAACAGAAAATCAATTTCTAGACACAAAAAAAATACTGTATATTTACAGTTTCATCTTACCGACAGTCAGAAAGTCTGTCCGATATTGACAAGTCATCCCAAAGCCAAAATCCCGCCAGAAACCAGAATCTTTCTTGTGTACCTGGAATTTTAAAACGACATCACTTTGAAGCACAAAACACATGGAAGGAAGTACACTGCACTTGGCTTGGCAAGAAGCTAAGCAATTCCAATCGTTTGCTCAGTGCAGGATACATCATACAACACTTCTTACATCTTCTGTGTCTTGTATTTCTGTGGGCTTCCTAAATGACCTGCTGTCAACCCTTCGCTATCCGATTCCAGCTGCTTACTCCTGCTGCAGTTACCACCTTTACCTTTCTGCCACCCCACCTCTAGTTTCTACAGATAGAGTAAATTCTTGGTAACTTATTGCCAAATCATCTGTTCCCAATACTCCAATTCCTACCCAATTTCTAAGGCGACATTTGTGTCTTCTTATTCCGATGTGACAAGTAAAGTAAGATTTGTGATTGAAGTTGGCAACCATGAAGTCGTTTGTTTCAAAGCAGTAAAGAACAGAGTTGTCAGGCAAGAGCTGTTGCCTCTCTCAGCTGTGACTACTCGAGGCCATATGCAAAAGCTTCCCTCCTACTTTCAACAGGATCCCTGCAAACCATGTAGGGGGTTATTATGTTTTTCTTTTCTTTTAGTAAGGCTGTTTTGCACTCTCCTTTCTCTCCTCCAAACCTGTCTACGTCATAAGTTCCAGCTGAAAAATCCAATTTCATTTATGCAGCCTCTCGAAAGAGTCAGGCTGGATACTGACCGTGGCCATTACATCTTCAGGCAACAAAGACCCAGAAATATAGTACTTACTTCTTTCTCCTGAAGCCCAAGTTATCCTTAAACCTATTCTCTCTGAAGTTTGCAGGCTTTGTGTATTGTTTTGACTACAAACTTCCCTAGAAGCAGCATTTCCAAAATCAAGATTTAATTAGCACTGTAACAGAAATATGGTTCTGGCAGATGTTGGAGGGCAAAGGTACAGAAACAATCTGCAGAGAGAACAGCTGCCCACAGCGCCAAAAAAGCAACTGACGGAACATCTCAGCCCACCTCAAGTTACACGGCACACGTCCTGCAACCACCTTTTTGTAGCTAGCAAAGAGAATCGATGCTGAGAGAAGCTTATCAAAGCACCGATCATAGGTTTTTTCCTTTCACCACTTCTTCGTTCGCTTAAGATGAAAGTTGCTGCCGTGTTATAAACACTACCCTCCTAGAATACTGGCTTTTCCCAGACAGAACTAAGCAACAGATCAGAACTACCAACTTCATTTGATTAATAGCATGGGTTTTTGTTGTTTTTTTTTTAATCTAGGTAGAACAACTTTCTCTAAGAAGGAGTTTTGTACTTTTTGATAAGCTTTTCTTCCAAGTGCTTTGCCCATAATGGAGAAAAGTGTTTAAACACACACTGCCAAAGGTCATAAGATACCCCAACCAGACTATTAAATTACACTTCATTTTGTTTTAATACAATGCACAACTAATTCCATCCAGAATAAATCATGCTGCTTACCAATTGTTGCTCCACAGGGGGTGGTATTTCTTGGTTGGCATAGACAATAGCAGGATTATAGAGGCTGAACACCACAGGATAAAAAACCTTTTTCCCTGGAAATAAAAGGTAAGTGTTACTCCTTGTGGGCACACTTTCTAAAGGCAAGAGGAAACTAGAAATGTTCTCTTTAGGTAAAAATATTAGCTATTAACCATCTAGTGAAAACAAATAAATGTAAGGTCTAACTGCTAGGATTTCTCAGTTTGGTAGCCCATAGCATCTAGTGGGGGAGAGCCCATAGGATTACAAAAAATATATATGGACACATATTAATACATACTCTATAGGTATATATGTATATACAGCTACATGTGCTTATATACAGTATTTTCTATGTATATATTACATATCACACTGGATGTCAGTGAAAAATCCCTGCAATAATGGTATGCAGTAAAGCTAAGAAATTAACCAAGTCCAGGTAACTCTTTGCATAGCCTGAGTTTTATGAACTTTCCTCTTTCCACAAGCATTTAGAGGCACAGACGTGCAGTAAGTCCTGAAAGGACATAAAAAACCATGAGTCTTCTGCTTACACTGCGACACCAGCTCTATGCCCATTACAGAAGCCAGATAAATATTTCTCAAGGATGTCTTGTATTGCCAGCGCTGCAAAGGTATTGACGACAGCCCACAAGAACACTCGGGACCCAGATTTTGGCATGGGTGTGAGAAGCATTTTCAGATCTCACTTGAAGGCAAGGTGCCAAACCGTCAGTGCGAATTGTCAAGCAGTATCTCAAACTCCCTTCATTGTGAAAGCTCACAAGATGTTCCTCTCCAAAGTTTTTCCAATATAATTCATTTCACGAAGTGCAGAGATGGACAGAAATGAAAGGAAATGCAAGAAATAGAATCCAAATATCTGGCTTATTGCAGATTTTCTTGGCTGTTTATTAGGTCAAGAAAAAAAAGAATCTCTTCAATCCAAATTGACATTCTGAGAAAACGGTTTCTGGCTGCAACAAATCTGAAATCAGAATAAGCATTAAAAGTACCCGAGCAAATGTTTGACAGGAGAAGATCCTCACTAGCACACTTGTAAACTCAAGAAAGCTTTATCCGTCTTGGCAGAAGCTTGTAGAACAAGCGAGCTCCATACAAATCGAGAAAAAAAGGGCAGAAAATTTCAGAGCTTGGGATGTAGGTGTGCTACAGCTCGGTCTCTGTAAGGAGCACCTTATGTAGCTCTGCTGGAAACCATTCGTATGTGATGAGTCTTGGCCATACAAGCGAGAGAAGACATAAATCACACTTGTTAGAGATTTCACGTAACAAAAATAACCTTCCACCTTGAGTGCTACATTGAATCATTACAGAAATTTCCACGCAGTCTATTTGGTAAAGCAATTGAACTGTCAGGCAGCCAAATCTTAAGAAAATGTGAAAAACTGTATTTATTGTACCAAAAAAAGACGTGTTCTTAAAACAAGCTACACTAAGATAAAAGTTACTTCTCAGTTAAAACACTATTGTCTTTTGTGCACAGAGTATCTTTCATTTCCCCATTGGCATTGAACAAGCTCCACCATTCAAGTTAGTTTTCTCTATGCTCAGCAGAAGTCAGTTTAAGCCAAACAAGACCCCAAGACTCCGTTAGAGCAACTTTAAATGAACATACCAGGCTCAGCATTTAAGCGGCAACTGTTGAGGAACTCAGCTGTGAAATAAACATCAACATCACAGAAGAACATCAGGACCTCGCCCTTCTCCCAGGCTCTGGCACCCACGTCAAGTCCCCGGCCTCGGTTAAACTCCTCATTCAGAGAGACAATGGTGTAATTGTGGAAGGTAGTTTCTCTAGAAGAAAAACAGAGCCAAACCCAAAATAAAACCAAAGAGGAATGACAGAAGGGACCATTTACACTTCTTCAGCATTTTACAATAATTTTATTCTGGAAATATGAAAACCCCAAATAGTTATATCATCAGGATGAGAAAACGTATCTGTTCCACTTAGTCGTCTATTTTAAGTGTTGCCTGTTTTAAGTCTTACTGAGCTTAGACATTGTAAAAAGATGGATTTCAGTCTTACTGCCTAACTTCACTTGGCATTTAATCATTCCCATTAAAAGGCCTTCTGGCAACTAACGTGAATTACGAAGCGTTCTCTGAAATGACAATGCCATCAGAATTGCCCTCCAGATAGGAGGGCAAATGGAAAACCAGAGTCCTGGCATCGCCAAACTCAGGAGACAAAAAGCCATCTGTAGGGTGATGCTACAACAAGCCAGTCAGTTGGCTTCTCCTCGCTCTTTCACACCAGTAGCACTCATGCCTGTGCTCCTCGCTGAAGAGGGAAAGAGCAGCAAAGGGAAACTGCAAATACACCCAGGGAATAGCTTCGAGCAAAGTTAAGTGTCTACTTCAGAGGGCACTGCATGCAGAGAACAGCATGGTGATACTCAACAGCAGCACTATTAAGGAGATAAAGAAGCAGGTAAGTGTCCAGCAAGTTTGCAGCATTGAATCTGACTCTGCTGTGAGAAGAAGAGGACATCCCACAGGGAGCACAGGAGGCAGCAGAGAGGACTCTAACAGAGGCAGGCAGCACTTGGCAAGCTTGGTGCCAGGGAGGCCCTGCAGGAGGAAGGCTTCACTCCTCTCTTCCTAGAAGATGCCTGTGCTCACCAGGCCAACTTGCCAGCCCATTTTAAGCCAGTGAAAAAATAGCCTATGCCTAATAGATGTCATCAAGCAGTCCTGGCCAGCACTGAGACAGGGATTCCATGAGAGCCCAGCTTATTCTTGGCTAACAAGGTAAACTGAGTCCTAGCTCAGGGATGAGCACAAGAGCTCGGGCAGAGAAGGAACCCCTTAGCTACAGGGTTACAGACACTACTACCTGTCCCATCCATCTGGAGCCAAAAAAAGCCACATTTGGGAATTTTACATGCATACTACTGTAATGCTATCTGCTGATACAGCCATAATAAAACAGTCTTTAAAGTTGTTTTTTTCACATGTGGTAAGCACGGGCCCAATTATCTAGAGGTCAGAGGGCAAAGCTTAACTTCTCAGACTCAGCTGCCTACCAGTCTGCTTGGACTACATTTCCTTATTATTGTTAAATAAAAATTATTCTCCAGTGAAAGAACTATTGAAATGTTCATTCTGGTTCCAAAGAATTTGAACCGTGATCAATCTGTTAGCATGACTGAATATTCACTGCAAAACTCTCCCCTGTATTTTTTTCGGACTGTCAGAAACCTCAAAGCCACTGCCCTTAGTCTTTTTTTGGCCTACAACTGGATTTTTTTAGTAGTCTTCAGGAGATTTGGCAACTTACGCGACAAAATCCCAACCAAAAAACAGCGTACTGTAAATAGAGCTTATTTTTCCAATTAACCTCTAATGGACTATAAACTTACTCTTTTTATTACTTCACTCCTTTTAAAAACCATTAAATGTCACCACTATTGTCTGTATTGACTGACATTGCATCAGAACACTTACCTAGCTACAGATTCTAGGATGCCTTTTACTTCTGATAGCCCATCTTGTCCAAAATACACCACTGTGAGGTGAACACGCTTATCCTGATGAATACACACATCCCTATAAGCACAAAGATAAGCTGTTATTAATAACTACTTGCAACAAAACAGAAGCTTCAGGTACTTAAAAGCTATTGCACTTCGAAATATTAACAGATTTAAGTGTCCCGGTCAAACTTCAACTGGCTTCGAAGGAAGACAAGGAAAGATGTTGTTCTTTCCCCATCTTTCCCATTTGAATGGGAAGGTTCCAATACTGTGTGTCTCATTCCAACACCTTGTTTTATAAACAGGAGCTCAAAAGCCAACGTAAATGCAAAAATACATCAAAAATACATCAAGATCATGTGGCCAGGTTCACAAGGACCCCGGCACTCAGCCTAAAAGAGGTTTTGGTGTCATTTGAGAATCCCTTAGATCCTTTTAGAAGGAATGTTTTCTCTGTACAATAGGTTCCATTACAAACATCCCAAGGCAGTCGCACACAATGTTGGAATCATCACTTCTGTTGCAAATTCACCAGAACGGAAATTCATTTTGTAAAGCAAACAAAAGACTGAAAAATCAGCAACACAGCTCACTATATAAGCTCATGCACCTACCTAAAGTTTTGCATAAATTGTGCAAATGCCTCAGTTCTTCCAGCAAGAGGGACAATAACGTTAATGATTGATCTAGAAATATCGACCGTTTCACTCTTCACTTTCATGAGGGGTCCAAAAGGTCGGAACAAGGTGACATGCCTGTATTCCATGCCATCCATCTTCTTATAAAACAGCTCATATTGTGTCCCCTTATCTCTTTCTGTACGATAGTAACCTGAAGAATAAGTCACACAAGTGATTTGTAAAGTCAAAGATCCCAGCAACCGTATTTCAGAAGCACTGTTTTTTTTCCTAAGAACTAGGAAGAAGGGGAAAATAAAGCTTTGGGGGTAAAGCTTCTGGCCTTTCCCTAATAAAAAGCAAATAAACAAACAAAAAAAAACCACACATGAGAAAAATCCACATACCATCACCAATCACCATCACCCTCCTAACCCTCTTAGACCAGATGTGACAAACAATCTTAAACTTCGGCTTCCCCTGCTTCTTAAGAGACCACAACAGGTTTTGTCATCCTACATCAACTACTCTGGCAGAATTAGAGTTAGGTCTTCCCAACAACAAAAGAATTCAACCATTTGCTACGGAAGAGGATGGCTGAAATCTAATACTGCTCTCTCTTAAGCCCTTCAGTAAGCATCTTCCCCTGAGCTAGTCCACAGTAAAAGCTGAGATCATCTGGCCAGCAATCAACACAACACAAGCTGTGGGCAGAACAAATGACACAGTAACTCGCTTGACAAAGCCTGCGAAATCTGAAATGTGATAGCTAAAAAAAATAAATCATGTGTGATAAACGTTGGAATGCTTTAAAATTGTTTTCACTGCTGACCACTAGCTGCAGTGCTTTCTATCCAATAAAGACAGCAGTGTTTCACTACAGCTGTGATCCTCTAAGGAGGTAGGCAGAAGTTGTTTTCTACGTATCTGCAACACAGAGGAAAACAGTATCAGTCCTCTAGAAACAGAATTACTTATTTAGTGACATTTTACTCCTCAGGGCTAGGAAAATCTATCCCGTTCAGGACATGGTCCTTTTGTTTAAGGACTATCCAGGACGCAGGTTAAGCTAACAGCCTCTCTAGTTTTACAAAGGAAAAGAGCAATTGTCATCCTTTGGCTTTGACTGACCAGAGCCCAACGTTGTTAATTCCGTATCTGTACTAACCTGGAAGAAAGAAATAATGACAAGAAAAATCCTTCAGCAAAACTTGTCTATGTTCATCCTGCCTCTGCTCTCCTCTCTTATCCACAAGGAAAAGGTGTATTACAGAACAGAAATACAAGCTACACTGTGAACCAAAGAACTTCCAGCTTTCCTGACCACGTAAACCATTGAGAAAATATAGCTGCATGTCCCAAAGAGTGATGAACACACCTGTCTTGCCACCATGCAACCAGGGTATTTCTAGTCACTTGACAAGCCTGAACTGTGTCTTCTGCAAGCCAGTCTCCAGAGCAGCTGAAATCCTCTCCCAGCCTCCCATCCAGAAAGAAGGTGACAGGGCACAGGATAAACAAACTGTTCTGGTGAACAAAGGGTTGTTTTGGGGGCTCACTATTGATACTGTCCTTTTTTGTTATTATTGTCTTTCTGTTTTTTGCAACTGGAATCAAGAAGTGAAAGCATGTGAAGGGAGCAGACCTCAAACTTAAACAAAAAAACCCCAAACCAACCCATACTAAGCTGCTCTATTTCAGGAACTGGAAAGAAATGATCTAACAGCTTTGCTTCTCTCCCTATCCCCAGGCCTCCATGTTCCCTTCCCCCTATTACCTTCTCATTCAATACAAGAAGCAAAGGAATATGTACACCACCTTGCTACTTTTCCCCTATGTACCCCAGACTCCCTTATAAAGAGCCCTTTCCCTACATCTGCTTAACTCCCTCCACATTCTTTTGCTCCAGCCTCCCTCCCCAGACCAAATCCAGCTTCATGCACTGATGTTCCCTCCTTGTGCCCCTGCCCCGTATCTGCCCGTCAGCCTGTCTTTTACTGCAAGCTCCCCACTCCCCTCCAAATTCCAGCTCTGAGGGTGAACACACACACCAGCAGACCCCGTGGGAAACGTGGGTCATCACCACACGGGGTCTGTGGGACACGGGGTGTAGCAGAACAACCTGATGCCATCACACTGGAAGATAACGGTGACTGAACCTAACCTTTCAACTTCAATGCTTTTCACCCTTTGAACCACGTTTTGCAATGCGCTCCCTTAAGAGATAGAAATCCACATTTATTCCTTTGTGAACAGAGCTGCATAAAATACGCACCGCATTTGTACGCTCAGCAAAAGCATAACGGTTTCGAATCAGGCTTCATTACAAGTACTAAAAAGGATGTTTCAGGCAACGAAAGTTCACAGCATCGGTTGTTAGAAGCAGAAAAATATTTTTACTCCCTCGCAATCCTTTTCCATTCCACTGCTTTGTGCTGCTTAGTCCGAAGCTGCAGCTTGAGAACAGCTTCTTGGTTGTTGTCGCAGCTGAGGCACCAAGGTTTGCGCACACCATGCTCTCGTGCAAAACACAGCAAACGCTTTGTACCGGTACTCCTGCATAAATTAACATTCACTATCGTATATTATATTCCTTTCCCTAGTATCCAGGAACCGATGACAGATGAAAATACCACCTATAATGCTGGGAAAGCTTTCTAAAATCATGTCACACTTGCCTTTAGCTTTAAACGAAGGATAAGCGGAGCTGCCAGTCTGCAACAGAAGGCTGTAGTACAGAAAAACAATGTCTAGATTCAAGCAACTTTAGAAAAAGACAACCACCAGACAGCCCACTGCTGTAACTTCATAAAGACCTGAACGTGCACGGCTGAATTTGAGCAGTGCCTTGCCAACATTTAATTGCTAGAGTGCAAGATTCCAAACTATCGGATCTCAACATCCTACCTGTGCCACGCTTGTTTTAAACTGTGGGTGCTCCTCAAATTATTCTCCTTGCTATGAACTAAATTTCATAGGTAATCTACTAATTTGAACATTTTCATAGGATTAAAGCCTCTGTACGCAGAAGTCAGAATTAAGAACAGCCAGAAAAAGAACTCGCATCTGTTTTACTTCTCAGTGCGTTCAGGATTTTAATACTTGGGCCTGACTCATGTAATAAAACCTATTGTCCCACCTTCCAACTAGCACACGCTGGCTGCCATCCAAAATAGGGCTCTAAAAGAAGAGAAGTAAAAAGCAGCAGAAATAATTTAACAGCTGCCATCCCTGGTCCATAAAGATTTACTCCTTTTGCACAAGTTCTGTTTCTCACGAAACGAATTAAATCTTACGAATACAGGAGATCAATTCCTTCAATGAAGCCCAAAAGCTGTTCTTCTACTGCACTGAACACTGTTACTTGTTTTACAGCTACCAAGACAGCGTTCTGTGGAATTGTATGGCATATGTCCTATTTTTGTGTGTTAGAATTCTCTGTTAGAAGTTCCCAGGACACCGGCCAGTTTCTGGTCTTACATAGGACATACCAAGAAAGGTGTTTGTATGACAAACAGCCCGCAGTGTTCTATGGATGGCAAGGACACTGGAAGAGTTTGGGCTTCGAGCTTGCAGCATTGGGATAAACAAGTTTTACATGCCAAAGACATATTCAAGTGAGGAGTCTTCTCTGGAAATTGAGACCTAAAGATAGTTTTGGGACTTTGCCCAGTTCCAACTGGAAGCAAAGAAGCAGGAGTGCACCCTAACAGCTCCGCTCAAATTCTAGTAGATATTCAACAACGAGACTTTTATTAGAGACTAACTAATTGCTAATTAGAATCTGAAAATATGCTAATGCCTCTATTTTCCAAAAGTTAACTTAAAATACCTATCCGATGAAAAAGTTTTTAATCTCTTCATAAAATAAAGCTGTTACACTGATAAATGTCACCCAGATAAGCCAGTTACGCTGATAGTACAGATTTACACCAAGGCTCCTTGATCTCTCTGCTGAGTTTTGCATCACTGGTCAAGACGTAATGTCACAGGCTTCTGAAGAAAAGGAATGAACAGAGGTATTACTATTACATTCTTTCCATCTTACTTACAGAATCCTAGAATAATTAAGGCTGGAAAAGACCTCTTAGATCATCGAGTCCAGCCTGTGACCTACCACCACCACTCAGCTAAACCCTGCCACTAAGTGTGGCATCCAAGTCTTTCCTTAAACACCTCCAGGGATGGTAACTCCACCACCTCCCGGGGCAGCCCAGTCCAGTGTTTTATCCCCCTTTCTGTGAGGAAGAGCTTCCCAACATCCAACCTAAACCTCCCCTGCTGCAGCTTCAGGCCGTGCCCTCTCGTCCTGTCTCATCCTATCCTTTGTTTCTCAGTATTATCAGACACTGATTTCAAAGACATCTAGTTTTTTATCGAGGACTAGCTTAGAACGTCCATTTGAGCAATTAGGTTCATTGTTTTCAGTCCTAGACCCCTTTATTTGTGGAAAGATATACTACTGCAACTTTCATTCTTTCTTGAAATACCCATGGGGAATAGCGTACTCCTGTTTCTCATACATTTAGATCTAATGGACTTAAGAAAAAACACCTTCAACGCCTTTCTCAAACAGCAACTGCAGAATAAGACGTCAAGGTCAGATTTTTATTCTATTAATATTCGAATTTTGGAAGTTTGTAGCAAAGCAAAAAAGGTAAAAACGCAGCAAACAGAATCCTATCATTGTCAGCAGAGCAAGTCAACTGAGCCTTGCCAAAATTAATGCCAAATGCTGAAACCCAAGAACATCAGTTTGGATAAGGCTTGAACGGGTTGCTTTAAGATGTATCATGGATACATCTTCCTTGTGCCTCTGGTAGAAGGCAGAATATTTTCACGCAGAGATCACAGAAGCTGAGCATGTAGCAAAAAAGCTGCGTGTGTAGTTAAATTAAGGGCACAGAGTAAAAAGCAGAGCAACAAGAAGGAAGTTATGATCCACTGGCATGTGTTTTGAAGTTTTCTGGCCCATGCAGTATTTGATTAAAAAAAAATAATCAGTTGATTCAGACTACCACGTACTATTGAGTAATTAAGTGTACTTCTTCCGAAAAGTTTACTTAAGAAGCGTTCATTTATAAGATAGAAAAAGCAGATGAAGTTTAAATTCACGCCATTACCCTTGGTTGTCACAAGTGACACCAATATAGGTAAATCTTAAAATATAGTAAGAAAAGAAATTCTTGATGTTTTTACAAATCAAGACAGTGATGTTCCACCGAGTGGGCAAAGACAACGTAAACACTGGGGAAGAACTTCAGACATTTAGTAGTGCGGAAGAGATACCATTAGGTAACATTGTCCACGAGATAAAAGATTCTAAAACTAAACAGCCACAAAATTCTCTAAGGTTTTACTAATACAACTTAAAGTACATACCACAAACGATCACACAGCTCAAGGTTTAGTCTAGTGTCTAGGAAAGTAGCTGGAACAATTCCCAGGACCAAACGTTTACCTACGCCAAAAGTTAGCCAGCCTACTGAGATAGAAAGTTAGAACACTTCTTGAATAAAAATGCTTGTTTCTAGTCTAGATTATACTTGTGACACAGTTTTGTGCTCAAGTTTTTGGAGATAGATGTGTTACTTCTGAGAAAAAAATTCCTGCAAGTCAGAACAAAAGCAAAATCACTTCATGTTTAGCCTAAAATATGATGGCTACGCCTTAACTAATGGATTACCGGCTTTCTCTTTTGCATCCCCACAAAAGCAATCCATGCACCAAGTCCCTCAGGCTTTTGTTTCAAATTGCATAAAATGCTAGTCCTGGTCCTAAATCACTTACCACTAAAGAATTGTTAACAATTGAAGAGGACACAGAATTTAGCGACAAACGCTTTAACTCAAGCCGAGCTGAACAAACCGTTGGTGTAAACGAGCAACGCTAACCCAAGAACAACTCAGTGGTGCTCTTACAGGACATTTACAGGAACTGTTGTGACTTCAGTAGCTACGCCAAGTCTATTATGAAACTTGGACCCATCGGTTTATGCCAGCTTCAGGGAGCAGTTGCTGTCTAAATGGAAAGACACCAACTTCCCACCTGCAGTTCCATCAAGCAAGGACGCACGACGTGACAACTGTGGCAGTGCGCCAGAGCCGAGCCACAGGGCTCCAGGGCACGGCACCTGCGGGTACCATTTCTCCATTTCTCACCTCTAAGTTTTGCAACAACAGAAGAGAGGGGCGGGGGAAGTGTTAATATACAGAAGCTGGATTTTTTTCGCTGGCCCCATGTCTAAATCAGCCAGGAGTATTCTCATATATGCCTAAACAGCGTGCTCGCACAACCCACATCTGAAACAAGACACTGGTATACATCACTGTGGCCAGTTGCTAACACACCCATACAAGATACGGCATAAAAATACTTTAAGTGCTGCATATTTTTTGTACGGTTCCTGTAACCTATACTTGAAGAAGCTGCCTTTACAACAAAAGGAAACTTGGTCAAATTCCAAAGCCCGTTATCAATATACTGGCACAAACAGAGGCAGAGGTGTAAGCACAATTCTAATGTCCTACATCTCCTTGCTTTCTTGGAGGTCTGCACTCATTAAAAGCAGAACACTTAAGAAAAATGAACAACTATTTCAGTACTGGTGAAAAAAAAATAATCCAGTAGAGCCTAAGTAGTATCTGAAATAGTAAAGGAAAAGCAGCTGCACGCCAAACACAACAAGAAAATTACAAGGCTGCAAGAATGACTACTTCCAGACAAAATAATAGGGGTTTAGGTGAAAACTGTACTAAGAGTCTAACAGTGATGTACCAAGACAGTTGAGTGGATTTCACGTCCTTCTTGGAATGAAAAAGAGTGCTTGAGTAAAGCTTTAAACACAGTAGCTGTGAAAAGCAGAGACTTTGGGCACTACAGACCAATTACATCATCTTAGACTGAAAGAACTAATTATTTCAAGGCTAACGGTACCTTCCTCCAGAATGTGTTTGCTTAATAGCGCAGGCATCAGCACTGGCGAGATCCACAATCCCTTTTACAGCAATGCTCTTATAATATGGCCCAACTTTTGTAGTTTTCTTGTTTTGTTAGGTTTTTTTTGTTTGCTGGGGTTTTTTTATGGTAGCATGAATTTTATTTAATGCTCTTAGCACAAAAAAAGAGGTACCAGGGCAGCTTTTGACAATACTTCTCGTCAGTACCTTGAAAGCCAGCTTCTATAGGAATTATCAGTAATGCATTTTTCAAGGGTGTCACTAAACAGTGAAAGCGTAACTGCTACTCTTGTTTTCATAAAAATCTGTTCTGTAACTAAATTTGCAAGCACCAAAAGAGAACTGAACAGAGAACAAGAGAACCGTTCAAGGTTGCACCGCTTGGCACATCCCACAGCGTACCTTGAAGGGTGTTACTCTGGACACCAAGTTCTTCACCTGACATGACCAGAACACGTTAGCCTAGCAATGCTCTCCCTCCAAAATGAGCACTCCAGCTCTATGAGAGTCAAAGGCCTGAACAGTAACTAAAAGTGGCAAAGGGATGAGTGAAGAAAAAAACCCCTGCAGCTTCATACTGAATAGCTTAATTCTGCTGAACAAAAGAGATGAATCATTTTCTTCCCCCTACGGCCACCAGTTTCACTGAAACCTTTCAGTTAATTAATACCACAAGCAGTTGTGCCACAGTGACTTCAGCTACAATCAATTGTGAATGCCTCAGTATTTTAAGCGGTTACAACTTCCCCTCTACACTTACTTCTTGAGGTGAGACCTTCTTCTACAATGGATTTCTCGCTCCCCATGCAAAACAGAACATAATGAAGCAGTAATATTCTCTTCACAGGAAATGAAGTTTCTTACTGTGCAATTACTGTTCAAGACTACATTCAAATAGGTAAACACCACTAAACAACGCAACCACCACTAAGTGCCCATTGTAACATTCTGTTCACTGGCTGGAAAGCACGTAAAAAACATACCTTCTACAAAATCGTTTTCACTATACAGCTGCCTTTCTCCTACTCCATCATCTTCATCCTGTCCATCATCTTCATCTGGATTATTGATAACTTCTAGGCCAGCCTCAATAACTTCCATCAATTCGTCTCGTTTATCCTTTCTGACAGGTTTCTCTTCGGGATGCCGAGTCAGCCCCATCTCCAACTGGAACACTTTCATGGACGTAAAGCTTTCAAAAGGAACGACGCCGTATTCACTAGGCAGTTTGGCCCCCACGCTCACCTCAGCTTTGTCAATCTGGGAATGGAGAAACTCTAGCAGATCATTGGATGCTTGCTCTTTGGTGCCCTGGTAGTTCATACCATTGACCTTGGGGGTCTTTTTTTCCTGGAGGGATTTCAATTTATCACTCATTTCCTGAAGCTCTTGCTTTAACTGGGCAATCTGACGTTTCAGGCTGGTAGCTCGGTTTTGATAATGCTCTTCTTGTTCCTGCAAGAGAGCTTGATAGTATTCTTTACCCATGCTTTCGCCTACAACACCGGGCAGAGATCCATTACCATCTGTTTGTGGAGCGCACTCGAGCAAATACATGAGCAAGGCTAAACTGAATAGTAAAGCAAGGCCCACTAATAGCCAACGAGTCCTGGCTTGAATTACTAAGCCTCTTCTGGGCATTCTCATATGATTTCCGTTTCCAATCCAAAGAGATGACTTATCTGCTCATGCCTTCCAGGCAACATCACCCCGGAGTTCAAATCTTAGGTAGAAAGCATGACCGTAACAGTTACTACAAGTTTCGATAAAGTAGCTGATGAGCAATTCTCAACCTGTGCCTTTAAATCAGGTGTCATTGCAGAGACATAAATCTGAAGCTCCTACGTCATCCATAACCATCAACCGTAAGTCTGGTCAACGCCATACAATTCGTTCAGGCTTTCCTACCCCAAATAAAAAACCCTGCGGAAGGGCAGGAAGATAGAAGACACCAGCAAGGAGTCATATTTTCATTTAACAATTTAAGCCTAGTTGAAGGGTTTGAGCCTCTTTGGAGTTCAGTGAGGAAATTCCACAGAAGTTATTTTATGAGCTTTGAATCGACAGCAATTTTTTTCTCCCACTCTGTGTGAGAGCAGTCTGCAGTTTAATAACACTAATTTTCATTGGCTAGTCTGTTTTTTCCTGGCACTTGAGTATTTTATTCCACTTCCCCTCCTTTTCTTGGAATCTGCAGGTTTGAGTCAGCAAAATGAAGACAGAACCTAAAATTAAAAGAAAGGTGCATATTAGAACTACAAAGCAGCCAGTCATTCGGAAAACACGCTAACAAAGTTGTAACACATGGATGCAAATGATTGCTGGAGGAAGGAGTGGGAAAAGGAGGAAGAGAAAACATTATTTCTTTCCATTGCATCACCCATCAGCAATTCGCTTTGACAAAGAGTCTGGAAAAGAGCAACATGGACAGCCTAATGAATTCATTTTTCACATAGCTAGCTAAAGCAGTAAGGGTTCTTCTCATCAAGTCTTACTTGTTTTAATTCCACCATTCCTTCTTGGTTTTTTGTTTTGTTTTCCTCTGTGGAAGGAAAAAAAACACCAGCAAAACCCATGCCCTTCCTTCTTCTCTAAACTATAAAAAAATTCCAGGAACTATTTTGAAGCAGCAGCAGCAGCTTGTATTTCCATTTGCTTTTACGTCAAGTAAATATCTTTTAGGGAATAATTATTCACTCATTAATAAAGCATTGCAGATTTAAACATCAAAGTCCACAGAAACAGCATTTCAGAATAGAAATTCAGATTCAAACCTCAATTCCTGACTGATGAAAGCAAGGCTCAGACTATCCATCAACTAACATTTCCACCCTTTGATTTGGGTAGACCAGCGTGAAGTGGCGTTGACCATTTCCAAGGGTCTCTCCCTTACACCGCTGACCAAACAGTCTCAGAGGAAAGGACAGTGTANAGTCTCAGAGGAAAGGACAATGTAAAGAGACCATTTATTCAAGAGGAGAATACCAAAAACCCTACTCAGCAACAGGAGTCAGTAAAACAGTTTATGGGCTTCAATGACTTAGCTCTTTATCCTGTCGCAGAATTAAGGAGTAAGCTCAAGGCATGTTAGTCTTCTTTCTAACATTAACAAAACACTTTTATTTGCAACTTGGTTGCAGAATATAAGTGAAGCTCACTAAAATTTATCCAGGGATTAATGAGTTCTACATCTCTCTTGACTACACTGTGTAATGATGGCTTGGAGGAAGTTCTGGGACTTAAGCAACTTTGGTTTAGTTTCAGTATGCTTATGAGATCAGAAGAAAAACCTGCTCACTACAATTCTCCTTATATACAGGTTGGACAGATTGCTGTCTAACACCACCAGCAGCCACAAATCCCGTCCTCCTCTGTCCACGCAAACAAGTCACAGTGCCATGATGCACTCTGTGTGTTTACAACAAACACCTTCCAACATTTCTCTCCAAATACATCTTTGTGGCATTTCTCCCTTCCAGTTCAGCTTCCAGCGTCATGGTACTGCTTCAGAGAGAACCAGGTACCACCTAACGGTGGTATCACGCTATTCAGCATCCTCATTTGCAAAAAGCTCCAGTTACAAGGCCTGAAAGACGACATAATTTATTCATAGCACCAATGCCTGTGACAGCTGATCCCAAGTCTGCACACAAGAGCAAGAGCTGCACACCTTGGAGTTGTCCAGCTGAAGCCTACAGGGTGGCTTGAAGCAGTTCTTAGTATTTCTAGTGCTGAAGTCCCTGCTTAGGAATAAGTCAGATAAGAATTTCTACGTAATGTAACAGAGCAGCTTAAAGGCAGTAGTTAACTGAAACTGAAGCTTTTTGAATTCACGTAAAGCTACTGGACGCCTTGGTACAAAATGACAGTTTGATCAACTGAATTCCAGATGACATTAAGTCTGAATAAGACACAAGTCAGTCACTCCTCACCAC
>WEIS01027428.1:8368-43726 GCA_013389965.1 Todus mexicanus
CCAGAGATTCCTCAGGCGCTCGGATGCGAGAACAGCAAGGCTCCATCGTTGCAGTAGTTCTAAAAGCAGCGTAACCCTTCAGAAACTCCCCCAAACAAACCACCGTGTGCTGCCCCGTGTTGGTTTAGTCACGTAGACGTGTTCAGGTTCCTCTAACCTTGGCTTAAACTTACAGTATTCCCTTCCCAACTTCTTGCTTGCTGGAAATATTTGATTGTCTCCATCAAATGGGCTACCTCTCCCTCTTGACTTGCTGTGACGCGGCGTTACGTAGCTGCGTTTGTGAGAGGACGTCTTGGCTGCAGGACTTCTTTGGGTTTAGGTGGTAGGAGGTTTGTCATGTTCTCATTTTTTGAGACCAACCGATTCCAAGCATAAAGCGATGTAAATTATTTGGATAGCAGCGTTAATCAAGAGGTGGTTTGTATGGGAATCGAAGTATTTGAGTGTGTTCACCGTGTGTCAGAGAGCTTTAAGAACTGCCTGCCCTCATGCAGGTGCCAGGGGAATATTATTACCTACAGCGTTTTAAAGTCTATTTATTGGTTTAAGCAGGTCGAGTGTTTTATATATATAAGCAAGTTGAGTATTTTGCTCTTCAGAAAGTGTATGGGTTGTTGGCCGACAGCTAGGGAAGATGAGGTGAGGTAATGAAAATTCTCCCACTGATTGCCTCAGATATTCACAAACGTTCTTCAAAGCTCATTCCAGTCGGTTAGTTCTGAGCTGCTCGGCGCATCTCTGCACAGGCTGGTGGCTCTTTTGTGGGGCCGCAGCGCGAGGTGGCACTCCTCCAAGGCAACGGAGAGCCGCCGTGCCGTGCCGTGCCTTGCCGTGCCTCGGTGGCTTCGTGGGCTCCAGCAGGTGAGTGAGTCGCGAGGGAGGTTATACGCCCCTTCTCTGACTTGCTCCCCTTGTGATTCTTCTCCTTGCGTGTTTAAAGCACAATTAAAATAGTGTTTTCGGGGCAAACGAAGGGCAAACTAAAGAGCAAATGAAAATTAGTTGAAGCAGAGGTGTTTGTTTGGGTGTGGTTTTTTTAATTCAGGTGGTAACCGTTCAGCATGACCATGGAGTTTGGCGGATAGATGCTGGTTATAGGTGTTGGGCAGGTTGAAGAGCTTTCTGGTGCAAAGTTGGTCAGGAGGAAGCACATCCTGCCTCAAGGCATCGCCTTGGTTCCCTCTCAGTAACCTCGTCTGCCTGGCACAGCAAAGCTGGAGAGACCAGAGATTTAATGGCGCCCCGAGATGGAGCTAAACGAGCTGCTCTGGCCTGGATTACACAGCCTAATCACTTCAGTAAATGTTTAGTCGACTGTCTTGACCCTGACCAAGCACAACCCGGGGCTGGGTTGGCTGGAGGGGTTCTGCTCTGGGAGTTTCTGTTTGTTCTTGAATCTCCCTGTTTGGAGAGGGCAGCGTCAGTGACGCGGAGCTCTGTCTCTTGGCGAAAGATCTCGCTCGCTGCTGCAAGCAGCTGTCACTCCTGACAAGTGTTTCTTGGCTTTGCAAATGGGGGTTGCGTTTTGTGGGCTTAACCTTGTGTTTTATTTAAAAAAAGCCAAATTCCCCAACTGGTTTATGCCAGCCAGGGAGATTCTAAAAATGCCAAGTTGGGGATGAGTATCGTGACGCCTGGTGCCCAAGGCTTTCCTGGTCCCCGCCAGCGCTGGCAGCCCCCTGGGCCAGTCTCTCCCAACATAAACACTCGTGCTGTTTCTGGGAGAAGGAAGCGCTCGTTCTTCCCGTGAGAGAAGACTGCCGTGCCCTTCCCTCCGTCACAGGTTTCCCTTGGGCTTAATAACCCTGGCGGCCGCACAACGGCGTAACCCTAGAACTTCAGGAGCCGACTTTGTGAATGGAGCCCGGTGGATCTCGACTCGGTGCCAGATTTCACCGTGATTTCCTCCTCTCGGGTTCTGTCGGGATAGATAATGCACCCGTTTCAATGCTCTGCCGGCGTTTCTGTTAAAATGTGCTCGCACAATCCGGAGATGGAAAGAGGTGAACGTTTTGATAGGCAGTTAATGGAACTGTTGGTGATTTAGCAGTCGTGTTCTTCGCTCTCTTCCTTATTGAGAGAATCAAGTATTTAGTTAAATACAAGAGTATTACGCGCAGTTGTCGAGGTGATTTTGTGTTTGCGGTTAGTAGCAAGGGGAGCTGATAACACAGTAAATCCAGGTAGGGCAGTGGTTGGGACTGAATCTTGATCAAAAATGGAAATGCAGAGAGATTTTTAATATTTCCTCTAACGAGAGCATGGGGTAAAGAAGGGCTCCGTTTTACCCCAAGAAAAGCAATATTTTGTCTCAGGCACATCAGCCGCGTTACTCACGGGGCGTATCAGACGCTTGCCGCTTGTTTCAGAGCGTGCAGAAATGGCCAGTAGCTTCACCTCCGTGAGGAAAAGCTGTTGAGGTGACCGCCACGGGAGCCCTTGGGGCACGGGAGCAGAACGATGGCGCTTTGACTGCTGCGTTTCACATTGCTCTGTATTCCACCCCCTCGTCTCTCGTGGCTGTCGCCTGCCTCGACGCGAGGGGATTTCCTGCCGTTTCTGGGTGGTTTCCTGGAGCGCCTCCATTTGCACGGAGCTGCTGCCTTGCGCCGTGGTGAGCTTTGGGGGTCTTTTGCGTTAGGAGAGAGAAGAACTGACGCGTTGAACGCCCCAGGCGTGTGAACTTGGCTGAGGTTTGAGTTCTGCTGCTGCTTCACGACACCAACGCTAGTACCTGTTTGCATCCCAGGCGTCTGTGGGTTCTGGGTATGACCGCCCGCTGCATCAGGCGGTTGAATGGTTTTTACACAGCTAAGAAGTGCAGAGATTAGCGCATTTGCACGCTCTCCTCCACCACAGAGCCGCTTCTCTTCTCCAGTAGAACCAGCTGATGAAACCGTTGGCTTTCCAGTTTGGCAGCTGGGCATGTCTAGCGCGGGGGTGTCACAAAAACCTCTGGCAGACCTCAGTTCATCTTGCCGAGAGCACCGTAGTGACTTCAAGTGTCTTAGGTGACTCAAGTAGTGCCAGGCGCTTATGTCAAAGCTTTTTGCGGCGTTGGGCAGCGGTTGGTGCTCGGAGACGGCAAATGTTCGCGCGCCTGCTCACGGGCAGGGCTGACAGCCCCGTCAGAGGCACCTAGAGCAGACTGGCTTTTCCTGGGCTGTGCTGGAAGGCACAGCTGCCGCTCTCAGGTGCCGGCGTGAAGGGAGCGACGCTTCTCGTCTCAGCCGGCCCCGCCGCTCGGGCTGCGCGCAGCGGGAATTTGCGTGGGCAGTGGGAAAAGGAGCGGTGGCGCGTCCCTTGGAATGCATCGCCTGCACGCTGCGAGTCGGGAGCGCCGGAGTGCCCCTGTGTAGAAACGGAGTATTTTGGGAGCAGGCGGCTATTTCTGCTCTGGGTTGTGGGACCGCGGAGCTCTGGAGCTTGCAGGCAACGTCTGTGAGCTGCTCTGCCGGGTCGAGCTGCGTCTCGGAGCCTTGCGCTCCGGGCTGAGACGCGTGGAATTCGTGTTACTAAAACTATACACGCGCGTGTGTGCTCGCACAAGAGCAAATGTGTAAATACGTACAATGCAAATGTGTATCCGGGTGGTTAGTGTCCTTTAATTCTGCCTTCATTTAGCAGGGAGGGCACTTGACGGTGATTCCTGGCCGGTGAGAACGCGTGGGCGTTAGGGCTTCGACTCGCGGTCGATGCACAGCGCCTTCCCAAGAGCTGGAATGCTCTCGCTGAGCTCGGGCAGACCCGGGCGAGCGAATGAGCTGGTGGGAGCGTACGGGGGCGATGGAGACGGGCTGACCTTCACCCACGCTCTGGGAGCCTGGGATGCGACGCAGGAATTCTCGTCGTGCTGCTGGGAAGCCGATACCTCCGTTAGTGACCTCTCCTGTCATCTGCCCTCTCGCGCAGAAGGCACAGCTGTCCTCCGTGGCTTCCTTGGCTTGTAAATAAGAGCACCCAAAGTTACGTTGCTTTCTGATGGGGAGGCCGCAGAGTTGGCGGAGGTGTCGCTCGCAGCCCAGCGGGTGAAGACCCTGTGCTAGTCTTGCAGATGTTTGAATGTTTAAAAAGAGTTTCCTTGTGTTCACAGCACCAATTATTGCTTCCTTTGGCCCCCTCAGTGAGCAGCTGAACATCAGACACCCAACAGGTTTAAAGTTTAACGGCCCAGGGGTTTGCTGCATAGAGATCCCTGGAGCATCAGGGACTGTTAATTTTCCTGTAAATATTAATATTCAGGTTCTGCTCAGAGTTGCGCCGCTCAGCTCTTGGGTGAGAGGGTTTTTGTGGTGGTGCTGGGACGCGGTTCAAGGTCGCGTATCTTCTTGGCAAACTGGGGAATGGGTCTGCTCTGGTGGCGCTCCCAGGACTGGAGCGTTGGTTAATATTGCCACCTAATGGCAACGAGGGCAGCCGGCCGGCTGCTTGGATTTTATTATTTGTTGTTCCATTCTACTGATTGTTTTTACACAGCCGTGTCTGCTTTGGTTACAACAAAACAATTGTCAGGGAAACTTGAAATCTGGCCTTTTATTCTTGTCCTCCTGCTAGTCACAGAGAATTTGAAGGCTGTGAAACTGTCTCAGAAGAGAAATGATGTATGTTTTCGAATCGTTAGACTTGTGCACTTCGCCTGAGTACAGCTTTAGATTTCAATGTGTAAAAAAAGTAAGGCTATACTTTTTTCAGGGGGTAGTACAAAGAAGCTGCTAATCTGCTAAAAGGTTTGCCCATCGCTCTTAGCATAATTCCCCAGGCTGGAATCAGGGGATATTATCAGGCTAATAAACACTGCTTGCGGATTCTATCAGGAAACGTGGAACGTGCGCAGTTCACTTGGCTGCCTCGTTATCCCAGCGGTTAATCACTCGAATTTACACGTTTCTGTCCTGATCGTATACCTGAGGTTTTGTCCCGGTTGAAAGTTCGCACGGTAATAGTCGGCTCGCCCCCAGACGGTGTGGATTGATGTGAGCTCTTCTCCGAGGGGGATTTCCTACAACTTTCTCTTAGTATTTTGATTTCTGTCTTGTCAAGTGCAGGTTTAGGGAATATTATTTGATTTCTATGTTGTCAAGTGCCGGTTTAGGGAATATTAACCGTGATCGGGTATTGGGGGCTTTAGAAATAGTGAAGAGCTGGAGGACTCAACTTTTAATCTCGTTTCATTTGTTTGTTTTTCCAGGTGGCTTCTCAACAGTGTTTCTGGTACGTGGCCACGGTGGGGTGCGTTGTGCGCTGAAGCAAATGTACGTTAATAATGTGCCGGATCTCAACATATGCAAGAGAGAGATTACAATTATGGTAAGAAACCCTTTATTTATAACTGGAGAATGTATTGACAACTGCCTCTGGACTGTGAGAGACTTGAACTTTAGCTCAGCATGGGCACAAGTAGCTTGATTCTTCCATATCTCTGACACATCGAGCTATTACCTGATGGTCTGGAAACTTAGGTACTGTCTTTTATTTGCTGAAATTTCTCTGTGCTGAAGCATGACGCCCTTTTTCTCTTTCAGAAAGAGTTATCCGGGCACAAGAACATCGTGAGCTATTTGGATTGCGCCGTTAACGCCGTCAGCGATAACGTTTGGGAGGTCCTCATCCTCATGGAGTACTGTCGAGGTGAGGGTCGGCTCTCGGGGTTCCGGAGTGAATGCAGGGAACACGGTTGTGTTCATCACCGGGGAGTTTTGCTTAGCTTCGATCCCCTAGTCTGAAAAGTTAACATACCTACCTCGCAGCTGGAATCCTACGAGTTCTTCTGGCTTTCCTCTTTGCCTTGTTACTCGGCACTGAGCTCTGGAAGGCCGAGAAAATGGAGAAGTCGGTTTCACGCGGCTTTGTAAGAATAAAGTATGATTAGAAAGAGGGAAATTATTAGTACAAGAGCGAAGTGAAATTGTTCTGTTCTGTCCGTGCTAGTCAGTGTGTTCCTAGAACATAATTCGATAGGAGAGATTGGCAAGGCTTTCGCTGCTGTTCTCCCTCTACTATTCAAGATGTTTTGCCCTTATCTGACAGGTCACTTGTTATAAATGAGCCCGACATCGCTAATGTCTCAGTCCAAAACCATAATAGTCCTGTGGTCCTGCTTTATAACGTCACCTTGTTTCAAACAATATGTAAAAAACCCCACACGGGTAGTTTCTAGATTCCTTTGTGTTCACAGCAATTCATCCCAGCCGGGTTTCAGTCTTAGGAACTTCTTGTTTTGTTCTTTTTTCTCACTGGGCACAGTGATTTTTTTTTTTCTATCGAGGATGTTACAAGATTGAGCATTTGAAAAACCACTTAAATACAGCGACTGTGGAAAACTTCCTCGCGTCTTTTCCGTGCACCT
This sequence comes from Todus mexicanus, assembly GCA_013389965.1. NCBI lineage: Eukaryota > Metazoa > Chordata > Aves > Coraciiformes > Todidae > Todus > Todus mexicanus. The sequence goes on from WEIS01027428.1 coordinate 14,718, forward strand.
TTTGCATGGAAATCACTTCTTACTTCTGTCTGTGATAGGAACTGCTAGAAAGAGAAATAAATCAATCGCCTTGTTGTCTCCTCAGCCGGGCAAGTTGTGAATCAGATGAACCAGCGTCTGCAGACAGGATTTACTGAGTCGGAAGTCATGAGGATATTTTGTGATACCTGCGAAGCTGTTGCCCGGTTGCATCAGTGCAAAACCCCGATAGTTCACCGGGATGTGAAGGTACGGACCTAACAAAAGGAAACGTCGAGGTTAAAATCAACGATCTACTGGAAAAGGTTTGAGAAGGTGGGAGGTATTTGGCTAAGACTGACTGGTTAGGGAAGCATTAGCTGTGGGTGGAGCTGTAAGCAGAGGGGCTAAACTTTTAGCCATCACTTATTTCTAAAGCCAAATTTTTCTGTAAGCTTCCCTCTTCTCACGTGGGAATGTGTAGTAGCAGCTAACTTAGAAATTAGCGCCGTTATTTATTTTCACCTAAGGTTTCCATGTGTTGATTTCATTTCAAGGTGGAGAACATCTTGTTGAACGACAGCGGGAACTACGTCCTGTGTGATTTCGGCAGCGCCACGAACAAGTATCTCAATCCTCAGAAAGACGGTGTTAATGAGGTTCGGGAAGAAATCGTGAAGTGAGTTCCCTTTCAAGTGGCCTGGCCCAGGGAAACTGTTACTGTGCAGGGAGCTCCTCTCTTACTAATGAATTGAACTTCAGGGTGCAGTTGGAACTGGCGTTGGCATAAAGAGAGTAAAACTGTGGAGCTGTTTGGTAACACAGGCTGATTTTTTTTTTTCTTCCATTTATTCACAGATTGTTTTCGCAAAACTGAAACTCTAAAGAGTAAAACTCTTGGGGGGAGAAGCATCCTGTTTTCAAATTAAATTATTCAGAAATCCATGTGTGGCTACTGGCCATTTTAGGAGTTTGATATTTTAAGTTCGTGCTATTTTAATACAGAGGACAGTATGAGAGGGAAAGAACGGATGTAAATCAGCGTTGGAATGGATTTTTATAGTCTTATTTCTAGAGTAAGGTCCATGTTCGCTCTCCTAAGGCTGATCAGAAAAATACTTGAACTTTTATTACGGACACACTCTTGAGAACATGCGTTAGTTGGATTCTGCCCCTTTGGGCTGGCTGCTGCAGAGGAAGAGACACTGGCTGCTTGTTCTCAAGCTATAAAGTGATACAGGGTGGTTGGTTTTTTTTCCCCAACTCTGCAAAATACTTAAACTATCAGTATGGTAATTATTTTGGAGATGTAATTTTTTGGAACTCCTCCTTCTGTGTATTTCAATATCTGGTACACACAATAGGAGAAGACGCTGTCGGTTCGGAGGCGCGCTGCTCACCTGTGTCTTCTTTAAATTCCATGCTGCCAGGTACACAACACCCTCATACAGAGCTCCCGAGATGATCAATCTGTACGGAGGAAAACCGATTACTACCAAGGCAGACATCTGGGTAAGGAAAATATCAGGTGCTATGAAATACAGACCTCATTGAGAGGTGTGGGGGGGAAGTTAAAAGCAGCATTGGCTAACCAAAAAGCTAATATCTGTCATGCTGCTGTGCAATGCAGAGTGTAGCAGAGGTGTCGTCGGTAGTTGTGTCTCCTGTAAATAGAACGAATGCCAAGCGTGATGATGGCTTGGAGTTAAGGGGGGGCCTGATTTAGAGGCTTTTTCCTTTTTGCCAGCCCAGGTTGCTGCATGATAGGCACCAGGGATTTCTGGTGGAAACCTGTTGGCAGCGTGATGGGGAAAGGTGTTTTTATGAGGTGTGCAGTGAAGTAAATAAAGACAAACTCCAGTGGAAACGGTAGTGGTGCCTCTGGGTGACACAACGGTGNCGCAAGGAGTGTTGTCAGTTGTCTTTGTTTTCAGCTTCACGCAGGTTAACTTGCACGAGTGCGACTGACAACGTGAAAAATTCAGCAAGTTTGAATGGGACCTCTTAAAATTAATTTCTCCGTTACGAATACGCTGACAACGTAGTTACGCTTCACCGTAGCAGGAAGTGCCAAATCCAAACCACTCTTTTTTTGAGCACGCATTCGTAACAGAGAAATAGCAATTGCCGCGGCAAGCACTTAAAGTCTGCAAACACTTCATGACAGAGAGCATGAGGTGAATGTTCAAGTGATTAAACACTTGCCTCCGTGTCACAGGGCTACTTGTAGAGGAGCGCAGGTTTTAATGCCGTGTCCTTAGAAGTATGAGCACTGATTTATTAAGATGCGGGGAGGTGCTGTGCCAAGACGAGCATTACTGGCACGGAATACATGTGGGTGGTGAAGAGCCTCCTAACGTGAACTTCCCTGCTTTCCATTTGGAAGGGAAGCCAAAAAAGGCTGCAGTTGACTGCAAAAGGTATTTCAGGGACGTCTGGCTTCATCTCGGCTCTCTTGCAAGGCACGGGGTGGGGAGCGACAAGCTGAGTGGTCCCCACCTCACAAGTGAAGTATTTCGGGATCAAGCGGCAGGAGTCACTTCATCAGTGTCCGATTCGACGCGATGGTGCCGTCGCTGCCAGTTTAAATCCGATTTATTTCATGAAACTCATTGAAAATATGACTCACTGTGAACTAGATTGTCCATCAAATAATGGCCTTGAGTAAAATTGTAAGATCTGCCTAAAAAATGTCTTCTTTTCTTTTATATAAGAAGAAATACCTCAAGATTTTTTACAGGATGTCGTTTAAAGTTGGCTGTACTCCTGAACGGTCTGGAAAAAGAGCTCAATTTTCTCATCAAAGCTGAGAGCTTCCCTTTTCATAAGCTCACATTCTTTGCAGCTGGACATATTTTTAGAGTCTTTAGGAAATACCTTTTGCTGTTTATTTAGGTTCTCTGGTCATTTAGGCAAGATTCCCTGATTATGTACTCTGTGTCATATTGCAAACAACGTTAACTAACTTTTACTTGCTTGAAAAACACCAAACCTTCTAATCTGGGAAGCTCATGTTTGTGAGTGACGTGAGGAACTGTTGTCTTGTCGGGGAAAAAGTCCCTTTTATCTGTGGAACTATGTACTTCTTTTTTTCAGTATCCAAAATTGTGCATAGCCAAGGAAACCTGCAAGGCAGCGAGTGATGTAGAACCTTAGCTCGATGCGTTTAGATATATCCGTGAATCTTCTGCTAGCTATGTTGAGTTGGGCGTTTATCCCTAGAAAATTCTAGTACCGTGCGTTGGTTCTAGGTTGTTTCTCCCTGCAGTTAGTAATTATTACTTCAGTTTAGCTGAAGTGTCAAAATACCAACTACGTTAGAAACTATTTCAGTTGACAAAAAGTATTTAGAAGAGAAAACACAACCCAAGGCGACGGTAAAAATGAGTCTGAGGTAACGTCATTTGGCGGAGCTGCTGCAACTCTTCTTGCTGTGTGAGGAGGCTTTTCGGTATCCAGCAGTGATAATTTGGCCTTGCCAATTTTCGCAGGGTATATGCTTGAACCGGATGAAGAGCAGAGACCCGATATCTTCCAAGTGTCTTACTTTGCCTTTAAACTTGCCAAAAAGGATTGTCCGGTGGCTAATATTAACGTAAGTAGTCTTTTCCCCCCACCCTGTTTTCAGTGTGTTTTGTAGGAAGCATTGAGAAAAGGCTGTCAAGTCAGCCGAGACTGATTGTTTTAATTTCTTCATAAACCTTGTTCCAAAGTTGAAAACACAGAGCAGAGCACACGTCAGGCTGCTGTTGCCTGCGTGGAATGTTGGCTCTCCAAACTAAATATTGTTTGATTTTGAGGGCATAGCCTCGTGAGTTGTATTGATGCTTCATCAATACCTGACTTAGGGCTTTAACCTTTACTGATCCCTTGTGTCTATACAGTTGATATGAAATATCCTCCAGAACTCAAGCTGGTTGGCAATAGGAGGTTTAATGTCGAAGCCGTAGCGCGAAGAGCATTTATGTTTGTTCGGGTTAAACCCTTTTCTTAATTATCCTTCACAATTCTGTTAATCCAGTGGGAGGCAAAGAGACTAGTGCCTTGGTCAGCTGCATTCCCACCCTCACGTTCCACGTGAGCTTGAACTTTGCTTGGCAGTCTGAACTTTCCCTCCAAGATCACCTCACTTGCAGGTCTAGATTCTGTGCAGTGGAATTTGAGGGCCCGTCAGTAACGTTCGGTGATTCTCAGGACAGGCTTCAGGAAAAATCGACCTCAAAATTCCTTTTGGAACAAATGTTATAGCTTGGCAAGAGATAAGAGAACACCGAGATAGTGTTAAATGAAAACACTTCTGATCTCCAGCCGTGTGAGTGAGTTGTGCATGAAGCCGTGTAACATGAGAAACCTGAACCCAAGGATTCTCCTTCAATGTGTAATGATTTTTTTCTTTCAGGATTTCGGTTTTTTAATTTATTCAAATTTATTTTTCCCAAGAATTCTCCTGTCCCTTCAACTCTTCCTGAACCCATGACAGCTAGTGAGGCAGCTGCTAGAAAAAGCCAAATAAAAGCCAGGTGAGCAGCGGACGTGGACCGACTTTTTATTTTTGGCTGATACTGTTAACGCTGCATGTTTGTCTGAAACCTGCTTTCGCAAGCTGCTGAATAAATGAGAAATTATCGTAGTAGCAGAGGTCGTTAGAACAGATCAACGCAATTCTAAGAGCTTCAGGTCTCTCTGTGGATTCCACTCCATTGCTTTTTTTCATTGTGCTGAGAATCCAGGGAGAGAAACCGAGAGCCTGTTTGGCGGCGGAGTCAGTAAGCACTAGCAGTCTGGTTCTCATCTGCTTTATTTTCTCCTGTTGGGACGAGTGAATTGCGAAATGAAATATTTTAGTGGGAGGTGAGGATGATACGGCGCAGGCAAACTGCGCTTAGGGGTTTTATTTACGTGTGCAAATCAAATCTGATTGATGAAGCAAAGTGGATTTTGTTCTTTCAGAAATTCTGGGTTTTCAAAAGTTCTGGGTTTTCTACCAGGATATTCCTTTTTTTGGTACTTGTTAATAGAAACAAAACCGGAACCTGAGGAATTGCTATTCCTGCGTTTCGCTTTCGCTGTGGTATACGGTGTGTGCTCAGCACTACTGCGGGAAGAATCTTCTACGCTTTTATTCCTTGTCAGTGGAAGTTGTTGAGGTTGTGAATCTACCAGCACGTGCGACTTGAGCACTTGTGTACTCAGCTGTAATTATCAGCTCTATTTCAACTCTGACTTCGTTAGCCTGGTCTGAATGAGAAGCAAATGGGTGGGCTCATCTGAGCCGTGTTCGAGCTACGTAGACGCGTCTGTGCCCTTCTAAGGCCGTGCGGTGGTCTGGCTGTGACTGGCTTTGCTGGCTCTGCTGTCGGTAACGTGCATGGTCGAGCTATCGAGAGACATACCGCCTCTAAGCTGAAGAAGAAACTCTCTCTATTTGATTAAATCTCTTGTGTGGAAAACTTGCCGTTCCAGAATAACCGACACTGTTGGACCAACAGAAACCTCAATTGCACCGCGACAAAGACCAAAGGCCAACGCCAGCACTGCCACGTCGAGCGTGCTGACAATCCAGAGCTCAGCAACGCCAGTCAAAGTACAAGTTCCCGGTGAATTTGGTAACCGTGGGCAAAAAGGTAACTTAACCGAGTCCGGGGATGGAGCGAAAGAAGTGAAGAATGGATTTGTAATTTCTTTTCCTTGCTCTAGGAGGGATTGCACTGAAAACTCAGATTGATCTGCTTTTTTTTTATATGCTAAACCCCAAATCTTCACCCTTTCTGCAAGATTCTAAACGTACAAGTAGTAAGTTTGACCAGGTCCATCAAAAACTAAATTCAGATCGTTGGGTAGAGCGAGTTTTCTTTTTTTATTGCACTGCATTTTTTCATTGCATTTTTTTCTTTAACGCTGATTTTGAACACCTTTCTCACCGCGGATTGCGAGAGAATCTCCTGCTCAGTTTTGACTCTCAAGTAATTCACAAGAAGTACTTCGCCCTTCTGTAACAAACCGCTTTTGCTGTAGAGGGAAAAATACTTGCGCTGTGCCTCCGTAAGTCCGGAGATGCCAGCAATACATTGGGATTGTTTGTAGGCTGGAACTCGGTATAACCTTAATTTCTCTGGCGATAGGGGCATGAATTTCACGTTGCGCCGTGGATGCAGCAGAGGCGGAACAGAGGAGTCCTTGAGGGAGACTCGGTGGGGTGAAGTGGATTTTCAGTAAATTCTTTGTGAATTTTCTCTCCCCCACAAGAAGATAAACATTCACTCGAGGCGTTTCCATTTTTACCTGGAATACTTTCCTAGATGCACTTGGTGATGCCGTGTTTATTACAGCACGGGAACAGCAGCTTCAGGGGCGGTGTTGGGAAAGCCTCCGGTCAAAAGGCCGCTGAGAGTGTTTGTGTCCCAGGTGTAAACAACTTTTCCTAGACAGGATCCAAATCACGTCCGACTTGGAAAGCTTCTCCTGTTAGGACAAGGCACAGATCACTCCTGGGCACTTGAGAATATAAACAGGAGAGGTGGATTTATGTTGCTAATTGCTCAGAAGGCTGCAAAAACAATTGAGTGGTGAAATTAGGCAAGTGTTCTCTTTAAGGGAGTTTGAGAAGCGAGCCGATAGTTCCCTTAAATAAATAAATAATACATAATAAATACAGTAAATACATAAGTAGCATGCGTTTTATGTGTACGTGGTTGTGTGCTTGGAGTTAGGGTTGGACCTGTAGAGGGTACAACTTCAGCATTAGCAAAGCAGAAGCCTTGAACCCAGCTTCCCGTGTTGTGAGCCCAAAGGAAGCTTCCCACACCTTGCAAGTATAACTCCCGTGTTGCCGGGCCTCGGGAGCGTTTTCGGAGCAGGGAGCTTGGGATCTGCCAGCTGTGCGAGTTGACAGATGGGGAAAGGAAGTTTATAAACTGTTTCCCCTTGAAGTGTAAAATGAAGAGGTGAAGCGCCAGGGAGCTCTGTAGCTGCGCTGCAGAGATCCGTGCGTCAGGAGCGTTTTCTGTCCCAGGAGCCACGCGGCCAGGGCACGGCCAAGAAGCGTTACCGGCCCAAGGGTCCAGCCAGCACCCCCCGCAGCAGAACAGAGTTCTCCAGCAGCTGCAGCAGGGCGACTGGAGGCTGCAGCAGCTACACCACTTACAGCACCAGCAGCAGCCGCCGCCGGCCGTTCAGGACGCTTACATTCAGCAGGTACGAGGCAAATCTGTTAGACAAGTTCCTGAGGGACACTTCGTGCTCGGTAATGATGCTTGGAATCGCCTGTTACTTAAACAAATCCTGTGTCGCGGTCTGTTGGCGTGCCGTCACGGGTCATCGCTGGAGTTACGCCAGGTAAATAACTCGACACATAACAGAGCAGCCAGGTCACAGAAGAACTTTCAGATCCTCTCCAAGACACCTGCCGCTATTCCTCTCTTTTTTTTCCTTGCATTGAGACATGCTATTCTTAAAAGCACAGCTGAATTGTTTTTGAAAGCGGAATTGCGCAAGGCGGGGTGTTGACTGGCTCGCCTTAGGAAAGGCGGTGCTGAATGTGTAGTCTATTTTTGTGTTATGCAGGCTGGTATTAACGGGGGGAGGAAAAAAGAAAGAACCAAGGAAAAGCTTCCAAACAGTCATTAACATGCGACGACTGAATCGCAAGCTGATCCCTGGTTATGTGATGTCTTCACTGAAAAATGCTGCTGAGTCACACAAGGGATATTTTAATAGATGCTTCTTAGAAGTACCTGGATATTCCTAAAGCGGGGGGGGGATCATGACTTCTTAAAGCTGTGTTCTTCTTTCCGACCGTAGTATCAGCAAGCGATGCACCAGCAGATGGTCCAGCAGCAGCTGTTGATGCAGTCCGTGTACCAGCAGCAGCCTTCCCAGTCTCAGTATCCCGCTATGGTACGTCAAGAATGGGATGTGACGGCAGCATCGTAAAATACGGGCTGTGTTTGTACGTCTCTTGTGACGACGCAGTGAAAGAAGTTCGTGAGTAGCTTTAGAGAGCTGTGGACGTGGTAAATAGTGTTCATTTCAGCATCTGAAACGATAGTCAGCTGGGAAAGCAAAAGTGAACCCAAACTTTGTTCCAGGAGCTCATCTGGAGTTGCGAGCCTGTGTTAACTGGCTGGGATATATCCTAAAATTCGTTAAGCAGGTGCATAGTAACCTGAAACATACTTGGTGCCTGTGGTTTGCCGCAGCGATGCAGCAACGAGCATGTGTGGTGCTACAAAGTGGTAGAAGGTGCGGTGGCATCCAATTCCTGCTTTGAGAGCAAAAAAGAGAACTGACATCATCTGTGTTTCCACAGCCAGGAAAAACTGTCCTGAAATTTCAATTATGGATGTTTAAGAGTAGGCTGTGCAGAGAGCTAACTTCTTAGTGCAGCAGTAGCACAGAGAGAGGTTCTTGTGTTGTTACTGCAGAGGAGATTCACGTGCATTTTGGTGAGGTGCTTGTTGTCTTTGGTAGGTGCAGCAATATCAGCAGGCTCTCCTCCAGCAGCAGATGCTCGCGCAGCAGCAGCAGCAGCAGCGGTCGCAACAGGCGCAGTCCCCTGAATATATCACTTCTCCCCAAGATTTCTCACCAGCCTTAATCTCCTACCCCGGGTCGGTTCCAGTGCGCGCTGGAACAGTGGCAGATGCTGCCTACCCTGCAAGCAGGCAAGTACTCGCGCCACAGATGTACCTGAGGGTTACTGGCTGCTTACTGTCCCCGGCGTGGTGAGCTCTGCGCAATCCTTCCCTCAGAAATGACCCGCTTCAGTAGCGGGGTGTTGCTTAAAGCGCTTGGGTAGGTGCGATTTGGTGGTAAAGGAGATCACGGGAGGAAGGTGGGACACGACCTGTGAACGGATGAGCCTGGGACAACTTCCTAAAGAACCTGTCCTCCACTTTATCTAGTCTGTGGACTTTCTCTGGGAACTGGCTGCTCACCACTTGGCTGAGGGCGGTCAGTAGCCTGTGCATTTATTTCAGGTGATCAGTTTTCCCTTAAATTAGCTTTCAGATGCTTGTGTGTTACTTGTACGTAGAATTCTGGTACGATGAAGCACGTCGTAGATTCCTCACCCTGATACGCAGCCCTCTAACGTTTCTCTTTATTTGCTTCCATCAACTGACTTCACAGGTCGGGTGTTCCTGATGCCGAAGCCGTGGCCAGTTACCCAAAGCAAAGCGTCAATAACCCGCCTGATATGTCAGGCTGGAACCCCTTTGGAGAGGACAATTTTTCCAAGCTGACAGAGGAGGAGCTGCTGGACAGAGAATTTGACCTGCTAAGATCAAGTAAGGGACACTTGAAGGCTTATTTTGCTTCGCAGTAAGTGAGGGCTCTGTGGTTGCTCAGCAGCTCCGGCACCTGCCTCGCGGTCTGTGTACAGAGAATTCTTTCTGAGCATTTGAGGGCAGAGCTGGGCCTGTCTTCTTCCTTTCCTTTCCTTTCCTTTCCCTGTCTGAAAACGTGTGCAGTAGGAGCTCGCTGTCTAAAATCGGTAGTTGCTGGCTCAAATGCTGCAGAAACGGTAATATCTCCGCTCTTAAATATTGCTTGCGTCGCCTCGATCGTCAAGAAGCTCTGAACGGCAGAGGTACGTTGTCAGATAGGAAGAGAAGTTTGGCCGCTTGCTTCATCCCCTTCCAGCTTTTTCCTCGCACACCAGAGCAGAAGATTCTGTGGGTCTGGCACGTCCTTTGAAAATGCCCGAAAGAAAATCGATCTACTACATTATGTTAATGTTTTGTAACGTCTCCTTCGAGTGGCTACGCGTGAGGGCTGCTTTATTGTTCTGATATGGCAATAGTCGAATAAACTTCTTCCTCTTCAAGTCGGTTATCTCCATGGTTTTTACTCGGAGCGACTTCCTTTCCTTAACGGCTTAACACGCGCTCATCGTTAGACGCTCTTCCTGCGACGGGTTTTGTCAAGGTCAGATTCGTTAGTGAGACCCGTAAGGTGCGACCGTGTCGAAAACCAGGCTGCGTGTACCTGGCTGACTATCCGCGAGTGCATCGCAATTCACAACGCAGTAAAGCTGAATTGCAACTGATTGGAGAAAAAAAAACCACCTATGGCTTCAACCGAGTCTTTTCCTTCTCGGGTTTCTGCGTCTGTAAATAGAGCCGATCAAGATGCCACGTGCCTTGCTAATCCTGAAGGGCTGAGGACTGGTTGAGTTGACCGGTTTGGGTTTTTATGTGAAACTTCAGTTTTTCACTTGTATCGCGAGCTGATCAAATACGCGTCCTGTTTTTGAGGCGCGGGTGTAGCGCGCACCCGTCGTACGGGGAAAATGACAGCGGAAAAAGAGGCAGTCCTGCCAAATCCAGGTTTAGAATTTGAACTTATTTAGGAGTAGAATTGGATATCTTGAAGGCAGGCCGCTTCCAGCCGAAGCCTTAGAAGTCTTTGGAAACAATGCACTGGGAGAAGGTTCGCTTGAACCACGACGTGACCCGTTTCCAGGATCTTTAGCTGACTGTTGGACTGCTGGCTGTAGTTAGGGTAAATTTGATGAGATTGGTTTGGTTAAGCCAAACAAACGTAAGTAGGGAAGATGATATTAACCAAGGACATAGTTCAAATGGCTTTACAAAAAGTTGGAAAATGCTATACAAGAAGTAACCCTTGCCTGGAGTAGCTCAGTGGGCTGGTTATAATAAGCTGGGGCAGCAGATCATAGAGTCGTTCTGCTTGGAGGAGACCTTAAAGACCAAGTCCACCCATTCCCCCAGCACTGCCAGGGCACCACTGCCCCGTGTCCCTCAGCACCACATCTCCACGGCTTGGAAACCCCTCCAGGGATCAGGGGGACTCCACCCCTGCCCTGGGCAGCCGGGACAATCCTTCCAGGGAGCTTAGTGGGTTGCATGCAGGCAGCTGGAGGCTTGGTCAAGGCTGGAATAACTGGGGGCTCTGTGCCACTAGGTGCTGTCTCTGCATCTCCAGCAGGAAGACCGTTTAAATAGTATCATCTCACTATCCAGTTTTTGTGTTCTGTGAGTGAAGGTAGTCTGAAGTTTTTAAATATATGGGGTTTTATATACGTGGGCATGCTTTTTGCTCACCACTTAGTTAAAATAAATCCTTGCGCAGAAGAGCTGGGTGTGATTATAACCTCCCTGTGCTGTATGAGAGAAGTAAAATAGCAGCAGGGGTTTGCTTAGTGATAACTTTTTTTTAGTCACTCGAACAGAGAAGAGGTAAAACTAAAATGAAATGACTCCTGTGACCGAGAGTACACTAGATGGCAGGCTTGTTTCTGCGCTACCCCGGAGGCAGCCGCAGCTTTCCCGAGCCCTTTTGCCTTGATTCCGTAGAGGTCCAGCAGAGGGGAGTTGGTCTCGGGAGGGGGGCGGGTGTCTGTGTGCACACGTAGGTACGCACAGCAAAGACTTCAAAGACCTTCTAACTTCGGTGGGGTTTTTAAGTTAAGGATGTCGTGCCAAAGACGGCGTGGACTTAACCCGGCAGCGTTAACGCCTTCACAAAGAGGAAATGTTTATGTGTAACTTAGTCTGCTGGCAGCCTTCTCAGACTTGGGCGGATTAATGAGAAAGTGGGTCACTTACTGCACAGTTAACGAGAATTTGGGAGGTTTGTTGTACAATTAAGGCTTATACCTATGAAATCGTCTTGAACCGTGTAATGCTCGCCGGGATTTCCTCAGCTGCGCGTTAAGGATCAAGGCCTGCTTCTCTTTAGATGGAGGTTATCTCTTAGGAGAGAAAACTGCTGTTCGAAGCTAGGGGATGTATTTTTGCTCAGCGTTTGCGTTTGGCGTGACTCATTTTGCCACCTAGAGGAAGGAAGACGGAAGGTCCAAGTTGGATAGGTTGTTCTGTTAGCAAAGCCAGCTGCTGCCCCATACTTTAGTGTTCTGTAAGTTTCTTTTTGCGATGTGACGTGGTGCTGAGTAGCATCCAACACATCAGTCCCTCCTTCCTTCCCACCTCCCAGAGCCTGGTTTGTCTCGCTGAGCTGATGCTTTACGCATCAATCAGAAAGATTCTCCAACCTGCCCAACATTTCCAAAGCCGTCGCGGTCCTGACAGTAATACACGAGTGATTAACTGCGCGCTGCCTTTGTGAGAGGATGGAGACGTCGCCGAGATTTGTCAGGGTAACGTCACCGCTCGATTTCACGGCTTCGGTAGCTCCGTGGCACAGTGTGGGTAGTGACGGTTGTCGCTGCGAGGATTCATCACCTCCCCTCGAAGAAGGGAGCCGCCACCGAGCGGCGTGCTGCGCTTACACCTCCTGAAAGCTTTCGGAGTAAAGACCCGACAGCTGCAGTAAAACATCCCGTGCAGCTGGGTGAAGATTCCTGAAGGAAGCGCCTCTGTGGACAGCTTCGATGCGGAGTTCTGTGGGGGAGTTCCTGTTCCTGCGTACGCTGCTGTTGCCGTCGTCATCATCGGTGCCAATGACGTTCCAGAAGCAGCACACGCCGCTCAGCTCCTGACGGCATCATGAAGTAAACGGATTTCTTAAAGAGAGCTCCTGTAGCCACGTAACGATCTGTGCGGAGTTGGAAGCAGAGCGAATAAAGCCGCTTTCTCACTGGGGAGAAAACGCCCCTGCAGTCCTCTACGGGAGGGTCACTGTGCCGTGTGGCACGTGGCCGTGTCTTTGCGGCAGTCGGGGCTGCGTTCGTGTGATAACTCACCCCTGCTGCGCCCTGAAAAGTTCCTCTGCAGTTTGGTTGCTCTGGAGGCAGGACACAAGGGATGATACGACGGGAGCATCCCTCCCTCAGCCTGCCTTTGTGAAGATGCAAGTTTAAGGTCACGTAGGTGTCTTCTAAGCCAAAGCTCAAAAAAAACCCCCACACAAGCAACAACCCCCCGAACAACTGAGCAACTCCCTGCCAAAACACGCAAACAAACCCCCCTGTAAAAGCCAGACCCCCTCCCGCTGAGGAAAGCAAGCAACGTTCGACTGCGCGGGATGGGGAACGGGCAGCTGTGTGGCTGAGCCGAAGGTATAAAACACAGCTGCTCCTTTGGTGTGCACCTCGGCTGGGATTCTCTTCGCCACGGCTGTGTCCCTGCAGGATAATGCTGTTCGGGTCACTGCATCTCTGCCTGTTTCAATATGTGTGTGTCCAGGAGAGAGAAACTACTGCATCTCCTGTACTAGGAGCTCCCAGCCGGGGTTGTGTTTTGAGTAAGGGCTGCCTGTAACGGAACAATTCCCTCTCGTCTTTCTTTGGAGCGTCGAACGGCGTGTGGGAGTAGGACAATTCGTGTTACGGGCGCTTCGGTACGAGCCCAACGCTTGTCTGTGAAAACTGGCATGTAATTGCAAAACTCTCGGGCTTTGTAGGCAGGGCTCACGTGCATCTGCCGGAGGGAGGTGGGCTTGTTGTCAGTCCCTGGCGGCCGGCGCGGCGAAGCCTCCGGGTCGCCGCGTTGAGCAGAAAGCGAGCAGGGAGCTGGATGCGTAACGAGGGCACGGCTCAGCCGCGTCTCTGCGGGGGCGAGCGAATCGCCAGGAGGGTCGAGCCGCGCGTCGTTCGGGAGAGCGGCTGCGTGCTGGGGAAAGGGGGAAAGCAAAATGCTGCGTCCCCTCCGTGGAGGGTGTGGGATCTGCTGGCAACGAGGTTAGAACAAGAGCTGAGGCAGAAAAAGTCGCGTCTGCCGTTCTCACTGCTCCCGCTTCTTGATTGTGTTAAAAAGCTGCTGTGTGTCTCTGTTAAAAAGAACGAATAATAAATCAGACTGCGCGGAACAGACGCGGCGTTCCTCGGTACTATGATGCTACAAATAGTTTTTGGCTGCCAGCAGGGGTTGCGTGTTTAATAGAAAGCACTCCCAGCTCTTTTGCTGCGATCGTTGACTTCGTGTGGCTAAGACTGGCCGGAACCTGGACAAAAGGGAGTGGTTTGGTGCTGTAGGTAAGCGTGGTGATTCTAGATTGGAAACCTCGGGAGCGCCGAGGAGCAGTGGTTTCTATTAGGCTGCGTAGAACACGGATCAGAGATCCTCACTTGAGGCATTCCATCACCAGATCCAGGCTGCTCTTGGTGGGACGGGGGGGACTGACGAGAGGTTCGTACAGGTGGATTTTCCCGCGTGTGTGTTCAAGTGGCGGGATGTCTTTAAAACATGAGAAGAGCCCTAGTGGAGCGTCTGTCCCTCCCTCCCCTCGCGCAGCAGATACCTTCGCCTAGGCGTAGGACCTGCCGTTTTCGTTTTGTTTTATTTTATTTTGTGTTCTGTTTCGCTCTGCTTTTTTACAGACAGGCTGGCGGACAGGAGAGCGGCTTCAGATAAGAACGTGGAGCCCCATCCTGCTCCACAGAAAAACCCTGCGGAAGATCCCTTCGGTTCCGTTCCTTTCGTTTCTCACCCAGGCAAGTTGCACCTGTAACCTCTCTACCTCGCATGTGTGTGTGCACACGCGTACACAGACGTGTCTGTATCGAGCAGCCGAAGCACCTACCGCCTCCGGTTAAACGAGCAAAGAATGATCCAGGCGTTGGCTGCCTCGTGGCAGCACGAGGGCTGAAGAGGTTTCTTTTTTGAGATGTCGATTACCTCCAGTTCAAAAGCTCCTCGTCCCTGGTAGTTGTGCAGTGCGCAGGCCCCGCGGTGCACACCCCTCGGAGCGGCGCGCTGCGAATCACTCGGGCAGAGCCAGGAGCGCTAGAATCAGTTCATTTTTTTTTATTTGCTAGAACCAAATTCTGCCGCTTCCCTGTAGCCTGCTTCCAGCTCCCGCTGCTTTTCCAGCCCAGACAGAGCTGTGCGCTGCTGCTGCTGCTGCTGCTGCTGCATAGATTCAGTGCCAATTGAGTGAAAATTAAGGGAGCGCTTTGTTATCTGTACACTCGGGGGAGGTTCGTTATCCTGTTTCCATCCAGCGGCGGCTGGTTTTGCCTCGGATGGAAGTAAAAATAACTTTGTACGTGGGCATTGCCTGTGAATGTGAAGCTGCCTCGGCCAGCCGTGACACACGCTCGCTCAGCGCTGCAATAACGGTTCCGCTGCCGGTGCCGAAGTGAAGCCCACGTGAGGGTTAAATGGTGCAAAGAGCTCGGGCTGCTGACGGAGCCACTTCGGGGGCTACCCGAGCCGCGCGGAGAGCGCCTGTGTGCTTCGAGTGCCTTAATGCGCCTTCCGAAGGCTCAGATAACACCTCTTAAAATAAACCGCTTGGGGTCAACCTGAGTTAGCATCCGAGTTTCCTTTCGCTTCCATCGCCCGCTCGGCGCTCGCAGGAGCTCTGGGGCTCGGTGCGGCCAAGAGCGAGCCGGGGAACGAACGGTGCGGGATCGATCGCGTGAGGAGATGTGCGAAAACACCTCGGCGCCCGTGGCCGCCGCTGCTGGGAGGCAGCCGGGGGCTGGCTCTGCCCGCTCAGCTCCGGCGGGCTCGGTGTCGCTGCCGTCCTGCCCGTTACCGCGATTCCTGAGGGAGGGAACCTTTGCCGTCTGGTTCGGGGGGATTTACCCCGGAGTCTTTGCTGAAGGGGGTTGTTGGGTGTGGGTGAGCCTGGATTTACCTGCCGAGGAAACAGCGACACTTAATCTGAGACGATGACGACCAGGTGCTTAGTCTGGCTCGAGTATTCCTACCCCGGATCTCTAGGGAGTGTTATTTTAGGTCTTTAAAATGTATGTGCTCCTTGCTGGTTTTCGCAGGGTTTTAATAACAGCTTCGATTGGCCTGGCTGCGTTACGTTAAACAGTTTATTTTCGGCGCTTTGAATCCAAGCTTCAGTTTCCTTGACGTGCTGAAAATTTGGGGTTTTTTTGACGTGCTTTTTCAAGGGAAACACCTTCTTCTGAGGGGGGAAAAAATCAACTTGAGCCACGGCTGAAAACCCAGACCGCTTGGGAAACGCGGAGCTGGTTCTGAGCTGCGTTACCTGTTTCGTTGGGGGTGGGGGGGGGAAAAAAAAGGTACATTTGTCAGGAGCCTTTTTTTCTGTTGACTCGTAACTGGAATTTAACCAAGTGCCTGTGTGGGTTTGATTTGAAGGAAGGTACTTTTCATTCTGTGCTAACGGCGAATCACACGAATCCAATACAAGCCTTGAAATCTGAAGATAAGTCTTTCAAGAGCTGGTTTGTTTTGGCCACGGAATTGTTCCTGGACACGCCTGGAAGTGTTGTAAGCAGCTCGGAAACGGGGAGCGGTGCTGCCTTCGACGCGGTTTATTTCTAGTTGAGGCCTTCCTAGGGCAAACTCGACCGACGTGCCCGATATTGTGGTGTCCTCTCGTGCTTGTCTTTAACGTAGATGTTTTCTGGTTTGCTCCTTGTGATTGTGAAAGGTTTAACGGGGAAGTAAAGCGCGTGTGTGCGTGCCCCGGTCAGGGGGACCGAACAGGAAGTGCAGCAGGTTTAATTCAGCTCACGTGTCTCGATCTGGGGGGAGCAGAGGCACACGGAGAGAGGCACACGGGGTCCTGAGCGCTGGACTCGTGGAGCTGTGAGGAGATGAAATGTTGATGTTATCCATACAGGCCGATTGAAATAAAATTGGAAAGGGAAATTTTGCCTTCTTACGAAGTGACGGTTCCCGTTGAAGACGCGTTCAACCTTCAACGTGGAGCTCTGGTCTCGTCCTGCTTTGTCTCTTGCCGCGTGACGTAGGTCTGGGGCTTGTAACTTGTGCTNAAAGTGACGGTTCCCCTTGCAGATGCGTTCAACCTTCGACGTGGAGCTCTGGTCTGGGGCTTGTAACTTGTGCTGTGTAGCTGAGCAGAGGCCTCCGGAGTATTCCTTTGGTTTCCGAGGCTGACGGGCTCTCTGCTGAAAGCAGCGCGTGACTAATCGCTTAACTGATTTCTACCACCCGCCGTGAGGGAGCAGCAAGAAGCTGAAGGTCTTGCATCATCATAAAGTGTTGGTAGCCCAGCAGAATCCCTCCATCGGGTATCTTTCCGCGTGTCCAGGAAGGTGCAGAGGGTGAGATACCAAACTGGGGGTGCTGCGAGTGGTGAGCCCTCGAGATATCCCCCGGGGAGCTGAGAGCGCGTCTCCGGATCCCCGGGAGGGAGAAGCTGGGACGGGATGGACGAAGGCTGCTCATCCGTCAGAGCTCGTTCTTCTGGGGTGGCGACGGAGAGGCGGCAGCAGCACGTACGTCGCTTGACACGCTACGTGGAGGGCAGGCAGGGGTGTGAAATAAACTGACGTCTTCTTGGGTTCCTCTTCCTATAGCAGGAGCACGCGGGGTTCCTCGCGCTTGCTGCGTGTCCCCTGGCTACGCGCGCTGTTCTACGCCTGAATGCGCGTGGAAAATGGCAACGGCTTCGAACTTGAGACTTGAACTTGAGGGAAAGAGAAACAGGGTTGAGAAAAATTTCCATCGTTCCGTGTGATGGAAACAAACCGGTCTGGATGCGCCCCTGTGTGACCTGCCCGGGGTTCTGTGGCCCCGCTCTGGCAGGGCGGTTGGCCTCGATGATCTCCAGAGGTCCCTTCCAACCCCGGACGTTCTGGGGTTCTGTGAAAATACTGTTGCAAACTTGTTCTGAAAGCGAGAGCAGCAAGCACGGGGGAGTAGCCGCTGATGGGGCCTTTGGGACGGGCACCGGACACGTGGAAAACAGGCTCAGGGTCTCCAAAACCCGAAACGCCGGATGGTGACGGTGGGAAAACTGGCCCCTGTGGTCAGCGTGTTGGAGCGGGAGCTTCAGAGTCAAGCGTGTGTTGACCAGCGGCGAGCTGAGTGTTTCAGAGACTCGGAAGCGCCGCGGGTTTCCTGCTCTGCTCAGATTCTGAGAGGGAACTGCGATGAACGCAGCACAGTTTGCTGGTGAGTTGTACTCGGGGGCCTTTTGCCATCTCCTGTTTGTTCACGCTAATTCTTTCTGGGATTAAACCAGG
Source organism: Todus mexicanus (assembly GCA_013389965.1). Classification (NCBI taxonomy): domain Eukaryota; kingdom Metazoa; phylum Chordata; class Aves; order Coraciiformes; family Todidae; genus Todus; species Todus mexicanus. The sequence continues at coordinate 32,518 of WEIS01027428.1, forward strand.
CTGGATTGCCTTTGGCTTCCCTCAGCTTAGCACTGGAATCCTGAGAAGCAATAAAAGGTAACTGAAGATGCGGGGAAGCGGAGACGCTGGGAAACCTTGACTGGACCTGCTCCGCAGGTGCTGGCCTCACGTGTTTCGGACGATCTCCGCGAGCTGCCTGCTGGCTCCTCTTCCTGGAAGGAGGCTCTACTTCGGGTCACCTGTTGAACTGTTTTACTGAGGGTTTGTGAAGCTCGTCTTCTGCGCTTCACGGCGCTTCTCGACCCGGTCGCCGCTGGGATTTTCCTAACACGTGGAGGTAACTCCTTGCCGGGCCCTGGGGGTAGAAGCGAGTTGAATTCCGTGGCAGCTTCCAGCCCTCGAAGGCTGGTGCCTTGAAGTTGTCGCTCGAGGTTTCTGTCTGGGAATGAGAGCAATCCTGTGGTGTGGGGTGTGTAACTCGCTCGTCACAGCCGTGAGGGTCTGGCCGAATAAAAGAGACTGGACCCAGCTTGCTCTGCGACACAAGCAGCTCCTGACACCAGATCACGTTTCCTCAGCAGTCGATCCTCTTGAATTATTTGTTAAAAGCTGCTCAGACCCGCACCTTGCTGAGCCTGTTGTAGAGTGTCCCAGATTTAGGTAACCCAACGATTAAAATCAGTTCAAATTGCTATTTGTACTCCAAGTGCTGCTTCTGTTACTGGGTGACCTTTCCTTGGCTCTGGGTCTCCGGTTCCAGGCCGTGCTGAGCGCAGGCTCAGGACCTCTCCCTGTATTGGGGTGACCTTTGGACTCCGGGTGACGCTTCCCAAGTAACTCGAGGTTATGGACGCCTCAGAAGAATCAAGGATCCGTGGGGGCCGTGCCAGCGGTGTGCTTTTAATCTCTCGAGGGATTCCACCATCTATTTGTTATTGTAATCTTGGAGCAATCGCTGTCACCGTACCTTTATTGTATAACGCACTCGGACTAGATATTTGCAGGAATATCCAAGCAGTCGACGCCGGGCAGAAGCGTTTTGCTCCCCCGCTCCCGTTCCTCTTGCAAATAAAGGTGGTAAGCAACGCAAATCCCCGCTCCGATCCCCAGCAGCTGCTGCCCTGGCTGTTGTCAAAGAACTGGCGCAGATTTAGTTGCCGCGCGCCGGTAATCCTCGGGCCTGACATGTGGCAAATTGTTGTGCAGTGATGGTGGCAGTATGTTACCAATTCAAGGAGGGCTTAAGGCCCCGCTGCCCCCTCTCCCGCCGCCCCCGCGGCACCCGAAAATGATGAACCAGCAGAAGGCATGTAATTACTGCGCTTGTTAGAGGGAATTCATCCTCTTATAATCCGATGTCTCGAAAAAGAACATCAGAACAGAAAATTTCCTTGAAGATTGGGATCTTCTTATACGATTAAAGATGTTCCACCTGGCTTGCATTTGAGCAAGGGGCGATTGTCTCCTACAAGAGGCAAACCTGATTAGAAGTGTAGTAATCTGAACGGTACATTGCAAACAGATGTTACGCGATATTTTGCGGCGCTTTTTTCCCCCCCGTCTAACTCCACATCCGAACGGCCTCCGCCGCAGTTTAGGTTGAGAAGATTGCATGAAATCAACGTGACAGGACGCCTCATCTTGGAAATCTGTTTGGCCGGAGCATTAAATTGTCATTAACCAGAGAATTCTCCCTTTTGGGGGCATTACGCTTCTATTTGTAGCGCTTGTTGTTGTTTATTCAGTCCGCTGAGTTCTGGAGGGAGCGAGAGCTGCGGCGGGGAGAAACAAAACCAAATATTCCCGCTCAGGGTTTAAACCCGGGGTGGGTTTGTCGTTCCTTCGGTTTGGTTTGGACACCGGCCGGCTGCAGTTTGCTCCCTGTCGCTGGGACTAAAGCGGAGCCGCTGCCGGTGCGAAGGTGCCCGGAGACGGTTTGCGATGCCGAGGGATCCCGAGCCGTTGTTTGAGGTTGTGAGTTTCCAGTCGCCGCACCATTCACGGCGGCGTCAGTAACTTTGAGGCCGCGCAAAACACGGGGACGTAGATTTCCTGCTGCGATAAAACTATTGGTTAGGGGCAAGGAGATGGTGGGTAAGGAGCAACGTCGGGGCTGAGGAGCTGGAGATTCAGAAGGCGTTTGTGGCAAGATGAGGGGTTTGAAGCTGAGGAGCTAACGGGCCGTTAATTGCCCTGTGCTGGCGTAGGTTACGGCCAGGCCGGGGAAATAACTACAGTTTTCGACTGGCCTCAGCCCGCAGGCGTTTCGGACGGGGCGGGGGGGACATTTTATCCCGCAGGGACAGACTTCTGCAAACACGCGGGCTCCGGCTTCCTCTTCCTGCGCCCCGTCTCTGGCAATGAGTAACGCGCTCAGCACGGCCCCGAGGAGTGGCTCGGGCTCCGCGGGTGGGGACGGAGCACGTGGCTTGGTAGGCAGCGAGCGAGCGGGCGGGGAGCCGGGCATCGAGCGGCTCGCGTCGCTCCTGGGGCTGCTGGTAGAGGTCAGGGCTTTGGGGCTCGTCCGTGTCCTTCGCAGGCTGTTTTTTGGTCAGCGCGACTTGCGAACACGTAATATTTAAACCTTCGGAGAAGCCACGTGGGCTGGATGTTCCGTGGGTCAGTTCTTGACGAAAGTTTTATAAGTGGGTGTAAGGATTTTCTGGGAATCTGGAGTTGGTGAACGTTGACACGCGTGTAAAAGGTTTGCGGGTTTTTTTTCATTGTGTAAGCGGTGCTAAGGTCTAACCTAGAAACGTCCCCTTTTCATTCCGTTAAATCTAATTGTGTTTATGCCAAGGATGGCAAATGTTGGCAGCAGCGGGATTTGGAAGGCGGGGGGTTATATAGTGCAAGGCGAAGGCCGTACCTTGGGGAAATCTAAAGCAAGCAGCCAAATAATCCAGATTCTAATTTAGTGGGTAAAGCAAATATGTAATGCTTAAAATTACAGTCGATAAGAAGCAATCTGACACCAGCAGCAAAGGCGGAGCAGCTCAAAGCCCTAATCACCTGATGTTTGCAGTCACTCTGCTCATCTCGTTCTTAAATCCATACATGAAATACATTACTGCGGAATTTTCCTTGTTATTTTAAGTGTAATTGCAAAAGGGCAGAAAACGGCGGCCGGGCGAACGCATCGGCTGTTAATTCGCCTTAAAAAAGGGAAGCTGCCGCTCCTGCCAGACTTAATATTCTGCTGGAAATTGGAGCACAGAAAGAAAAGCTCCGCCCTGGCCTGGGAGTCGCGTGCGGATTTCTTTCTGGAAGGAGCAGCTACCTAAGAAATTCTTTTGTATGTTGTAAAAACTAGAGGGGCTTGAGCTGGATTCCGGCCGAAGGCGTTTTTCGGAGCGGTAACCGGTGCGCGCGCCCGGCCCCAGCCTGTTCGACCCCGTGCGCACACTGAGCAGCCGGAAACTCGGCAGCGATTTAACAGAACCCGAAAGGGAAGGCGTTAGTTCTGGTTCCCCGGGTTTGCGTCAGACACCGGAGGTGTCGGGGCTTTGTCCCCGGGCTGGGGGGACGGCAACGCCGCGCCCCCTCCGAGCGTCGCGCGCGGGTCTGGGGCGGTCGCTCCGCGGCTGTTAAGAGCCGAATTATCGTTATTAGCGTTTCGCGTTGAATTACGCAGCCGGATCTGATCGTAGCTGAACGTATTCATTACAGCAAACACGTTTGCGTGGGTCCCCGCTACGCGTGGCTTTGGGGTGCGCGGAGGAGGCGTTGGCTCGAGCAGCGTGTTTCAAGTTGTGTTTTGCGTTTTTCTCCGTCCCTGCAGGTTCCCCTGGAAAACAAGCGGATAACTCAGCCGGCGACGCAGGACTGGGCGCGGGGACCCCAACCAAGGCTGCCAAACTGAGCCACGCTTTCCGAGAGCCCCGGCCGGGGAGGAAGGCTGCAGAGGGACACACCAGCAAAGGAGGCGACGAGTCGGAGAGCGATTTCGAGTCGGATCCTCCTTCTCCCAAGAGCAGCGAGGAAGAAGAAGAGCAGGAGGATGAGGAAGTCTTGCAAGGAGAGAACGGAGACTTCAACGACGACAACGATACAGAACCGGAGAACTTGGGCCACCGGCCTCTCCTCATGGACTCCGAGGAAGAGGAGGAGGAAGAGAAGCAAAGCTCTGACTCGGACTGCGATCGTTCCAAGCTGAAGTCTGTGGAGGGGCTCCTGAGCAGCAGGCTCAGAGACGGGGCGGGCAGCGCTGAAGTCCAAGAACCCGCCTCAACGCACGCGGCCTTGTCCGAGGCGCCCAGCGCCACCATCCAGGCCAGCCCCAGCCAAGAGTTCGACGTGTTCGGGGCGGTGCCCTTCTTCACCCTGCAGCCTCAGGCCTTGGAGAAGATGGACAGGGATGTTCCTTTTCCCAGCCGGAACCAGGAGCAGGATGACTTTGATGTCTTCACAAAAGCCCCGTTCAGCAGGAAGGCGTCTCAGCAGGACTGCCGGCTGGCGGGGGCCGAGCCTCTGCTCTCCCCCACCTCCCCGCGCAGCGTCGATGTTTTTGGCTGCACCCCGTTTCAGCCGTCCCCGCTGCCCAAGAGCGGTGGGAGCAAAGAGGACCTGTTTGGGCTGGTTCCTTTTGAAGAGATCACGGCGAGCCAGCAGCAGCAGAAGGTGAAGCAGCAGCGTAACCTGCAGAAGCTTTCCTCCCGCCAGCGGCGCATGAAGCAGGAGGTGTCCAAGAGCAACGGGAAGCGTCACCACGGCACCCCGACCACCGCCAAGAAGGCGCCGAAACCCAACTACCGCACCCCGGAGAGAGCCCGCCGGCACAAGAAGGCCGGCCGCAGGGACTCGCAGAGCAGCAACGAGTTCCTGACCATCTCGGACTCCAAAGAGAACATCAGCGTCGCGTTGACCGACAGCAAAGACCGAACCAACCCTCTGCAGACGGACGAGAGCCTGCTGGATCCTTTCGGAGCCAAGCCCTTCCACCCGCCGGACTTGCTGCGGCACCCCCAGCACCAAGGGTTCGGCGACGGCCGCGGGGACCACGGCGCGGTGGTGGTGGCGGGCAGAGCCCGGCAGAGCTCCTTGCACGGAGCCCTTCACGGCGGCGACGGGCTGAAAACCGACGACTTTGGTGCGGTGCCCTTCACGGAACTGGTCGTGCAGAGCGCGCAGAGCCAGCAGCAACAGGCGCTAGAGTTAGATCCCTTCGGAGCGGCTCCGTTCCCTTCCAAGCAGTAAAAGCTTCCCGGGAGCTCCCCCCTCCGCCTCTGCCAGCTACCGAATAGAGGGTTTAGCGAGCGGAGCAACTGACCTGGTTGAGTTTCCAGGGTTGTCCAGTTTGGTCAGGAAGGCGCGGCCAGCTCGTGCCACGAGAAGCAGAACTGCGGCAAAGGGGTATTGGGCTTTTTTTTTTTTTTTGAAGGAGGAGAACAGAAAACAAACAACCCGGGGGCGTCACGCTGCCGTTCTCCGCTTGCGCGTTGCCTTTTGGGCCCTGCGGGATGTGCCGAGGTGCAGGGAGGGGCACGGGAGGGGCGGGGGTCGTGCGAGAGACGCTTTCCGTATGTACAGGTGGGCTGGCGGGGCCGCGCTGGGTCTTCACGTCTCGGCCGCAGCAGACCTAAGAACCAAAATGTACTAATATGCGGATTGATCCGCTGGAAATGGCCGAGCCTTTGCTCATCTAAGTGAAAACTACCTTGATTAATCATCAGAATGAAGCAGCCGCGTCCTCAGAGCCGCGGCTCGGGACCTGGGAGACGTCTATGCAGCTGCAGAGGCAAGAGGCAGAGTATTTTTTGGTGTGCCTAAACGTTCAGTTTATTTTTAAGTGGGTGGATTTTTTTTTTGTTTGATTGTTTTGGGGTTGTTTTTTCTTTTTTTTTTTTTACAGTAAGTGCCATTAATGTAAAATAGCAAACTGGAATTACAGAGTTAAAATATCATGGCTTGGGAGACGGAGAGCCTCCGCGCAGGGGAGTTACGGCAGCAGGGGCGCAGCCGGCCGGCGTTCGCAGCACTTTGAAAACCACCCTACGCCAGGAGGAGAGGCCGGGGTACCCCGGGGGGTCGCTGGGCGCGTGCGGAGCGCTGCCCATGACTTGAACCATGGACTCTGAGATGCGCCCGTCAGATCGATCCGACTACGAGTCGGGATTTGTGTCTGAAAACACCTTCTCTTTCCCTCGGGGGTTTCTATCGCCAAGGGAACGCGTGCTCTTCCCGAGCTGTTGTTTTTGAAACCAGTAATAGTTTTCTGAACCGGCCGTAACCCAACGTCCCGTCGAGCCCCGGTGACTCTGTCACGGTGCCGAGGTGCATCTTCTAAGAGAGTTTTGCTAACCAACGCGCTTCTCTGAGCGCGGGTCGGCGTCGGGACGGCAGCGGCGAGCGGCAGGCAGCGCGAGAAGCCCGGCGCTCCTCCGCCGCTCGGCTGCGTCTCCCACCGCCAAGCCTTACGGGCGGGACGCCCCGTCCTGCCGCGCGGTGCCGCGGCTTCGTTACCGCCGTCCTCTGGCGGGGGGTCGTGCCAAAGGCTGCAGGAGGCGCACGCCAAGTTTTGTAGCATTTTCTGATACTCAGGTTAACTCGCTCTTGGTTTGTTTTTATTTTTCCTCCTTTTTTTTCCTTTTAATTTCTCTCTGCGCGTGCTTGCGGCCCTGCCTCGCCGCGGTTTCCCGCTGCCCTGCTCCTCGGGGCCGCGCTGGGTTTGGCACGGGGCCCGCGAGCGTCTCTGTTCCAGCACAGGAGAGCCCAAGAAACCGTGAGGCGAGAGCAGAGCAAACCGCGAGCCGCGCTTACGCCAGGACTGGCCTAACGCCTCCGGCCGGTGAGATTTGCTTTCCAGTGGCCTTAACAAACCTGGTTCTTTGCGTTCCGGCTCCGAAACAGGTTTGTGCTTAAACGTAACTTCTTAGTTTCTAGGGTTAGAATTATTTTATGCTCTCTTGTGACCGGAGAGAGGTGGGTACGCCCGGCTCGGCTGCCGCGGCGCGGCACGGTGCGGGTTGTTTATAGACAGCTAATCCCGAGCTGGGGTTGGATTTCTATGGTGAGCAGAGGTGGAACGCGGCGTTTCTGCCGCTGGAGTCAGCTGCTCGAGAGAGGGAGGCTGCCGAGGTCCTCGGAGCCCCTTAGTGCTTGTGGTTGTTGAAATGAGGCGTCGGGGTTTGCTTGCGCGCTCCGAGCATAACGAGGGAGCCACGAAATCAGCCGCGGAGGGGGAGGCAGAGAACCTCTAATCATTCTGGGGGGCCCGGTTAGGAAAACCAAGTACTGTGAACATAAGTTGCTATATTTGCTACTGTGAGAATAAGAGTTTATCTGGAGCTTGTTGGGTTGGGGGGGTGTGGTTTTTTTATACTACAAAGTGTATTTTTATATACGGAAGGTATATATAAAATATACACGTGCTCGCGCACGTCGTGTACCTCCCGAGGAACGCGGCAGCCGCCGCCGCCGTGCGACTCGAGGCGGTGAATCGGCGCGGCTCCTCCGTCGTGCTTGTTTCCAGAGGGAAATCAAGGAAGTTGTGCGCGTATAGCGAAATCCGTGAGCGAGGCAGCCCCCGGTATTTAAGAGCATAAAGAACTATTTTAAAATCGCTGGCATTCAGCTTTTAAGTGCACTTTCCTCAACTACACTTCCACTCCTCGTTAAGAGTTACGAGTTTCTAAAGCTTTTCTTTCGGTGTACCACTAAACAGAGAACGTTTAACTTTTCCTGTGAGACCGATGTACGTCACGAAACACTGGCGGTTGTTAAATAAACCAAGGTGGTAACGGCGGCTTCGCGCATCGTCTCCTTGAGCGCCGCGTTTCGCTTTTGATTGACTGGGGGCGGCGGCGGCACCCGACTCGCCTCACCCCGCGAGACGCCAGAACGAGGCGACGCTCCGGGCAAACCTCCGAGGGGCTGGGATTTATTTACAGGTTCAGCACGTACACCGAAGAACATCATGCAGCTTGATCAGTTTCTGTCGGGGTAACAAAAACGTTGGGCTCCGCAGCTGCCTCGCCCGGGGGAGCTGCGAGAGGAGCAAAGAGCTGACCTTAAAAGAAAACGGGTGAGGCAACTCCGGAGTGGGTGCGATTGCGAGAGGCAAACACTGTTGGGGTAACGCTGGAGGCAGCCGCTGGGCGCGCGGGTTCCTTGGCAGGCTGCTGCAGTAGCAGCAATCAGTGCACTTGAAACTTGCTTGGCTGTCGAGTTTGTTAAAGGGAAAACGATCATTAAAAAAGGCCCAAAGGTCTGGGAGTTCAGCCTGAAACGCAAAGTCGATTTGTGACCCGGGAGTCGGGAAAACAAAAGGGAACAAACAGAAAGCGACAGGCTGAGCTCAGCGCAGAGGCGGCGGCGCAGAGAAGCCGCTTCCCTGCCCGGGGCGGCGAGTTCCCCCCGACGCTCCTTGGCACGGCGCCGGCGCAGGAGGCCGGGGAGGCGGCAGCTTTGGGGACCCCGAGGAGGCCGCGCTGGCTCCCGCCGCCCGGCTGAGCTGTAAACATGAGCGCGGCTGCTGCGCAGGAGCCGCTGAAAAATGTCGACTCTAACCCAAGAATCCAAATCATTCCAGTCCTGTTGGGCAAACCGGCACCCGCGGGGCCTCACGGTGCTGAGCTGCAGCCACCCGAGAACCCGCGTGTTCCCCATCCCCCAGAGGCGAGTTCCTAGGACAGATTCTAGACCCAAGGCAAGCGTGCGGCACGCAGTCAGTTCAGCGCCAGTCAGCCCGACACAGCGCGCGGTGAAAGGCCAAAGGTGGGCGATCTGATCTGACCCCCCTGCTCGGGGCGAGTTGTTTCATCCCGTTCAAAACAATTCTTAGCGACGCTCCCGACCGCAAAGTCACCGAGCCCAGACAAACCCCCAGGCTCGGTGCTGCTCCTGAAGGATTTCAGAAGGCTCATTCCAAATTACCAAGAGGGTCGAGAGGAACTTCTTGGCACTACACATGTTGGGGGAGGCGATTTGGAGAGCCGAGCTGAAGGCGTAGCTCTGCTGGGTGAGATGTGATCTTATCTTCCCCCAAAAGCAGAAGAGCTTGTCCAGAGGAGGCCACAGGAGCGAGTCCGATGGAATCCACGTGACCTGCTCCACGCTCCGTGGCAGCACGGGCCGCGTCTGCCGGATCCCCGGCAGTGGTGGGTGAAGTCGGGAAGGAACCGCCGCGGTGCTTCGGTTCACGGCCCAGCTCGTTAGGGAAGCTCCAGGCCCTCAGAGCCACAGACGTCCCGGCGGCGTCCCTGAAACACGGCGGGGAAACGGGTCGAGTCAGTCGCTGCGCGGCCGAGACGATCAACCCCGACCCCATTTCCCCCCGGCGCAGATCGACGCCGGCAGGAGGAGGCCGAGGGAAACCCGCGAGCAGTTGGAACGGGGACTGTGGAGCCCCGTCTTTGTGAGCGGGGAGCTGTGCCGTACCTTCCCTCACAAGTCCGGGCTGTACTCGGGGCAGGGCTTGCTGTGCCGGTACTGCATGATGTACACCGTGGACTGGTGCCACCAGTACAGCATCGCCACCGCCAGGACGTGCCACACCTGGTGGCTCGAGCCGAGGTAGTTCAGCTGCCCTGCGGGGAACAGAGAGGGCGAGGGGTGAAGCTTCCGATGCAGACGCGCGCCACGGTTTACTCGGTGTTCCGCTCGGAACGCGGCCGAGCTGTTCCCTCACCGCGAGTTCGGGGCTCTGGGCGAGGACGGAGGGAGCGTAACGGCAGCAATAAACACCTGGGGGACGGAGCGTTTCCTACCTGGGAAGTATCTCTCTGGAACTTTGGAAATGTAGAAGAGAAAAGCTACGGCAGCGATGAAGTACATGACGACGACCCGCGGGGCGAACTCCTGCGAGAGAAAAGGCAGCTCTCTTATTCCGAAAGAAGGTAAAAACAGGGGAGGGGGGAGTCCCTGATCCTAAGCGATCCCCCCGCTGACTCCTCAGCACGGCTTGAAGCGTTTGTATCGCCCGGGAGGATTCTGAGCTTTGAGGAGCTTTAATTCCCGGCCCCTGCCGCGAGCAAAGGGGGCTGAGGGAAAAGCAACGGGGGAATCTCATTTTCTCCTCCTTCTTTTCCCCTTCTACCTGCACGATGGAGGCGCCGACGCCGCCGTTGAGCCACACCCAGTGGACGGTGGGGATGACGCCGTAGCCGGAGACGGAGCAGAAGATGAGGGAGCGCAGCCTGTGCCACTGCTGCGTGAGGTAACTGGGGTGGATCTGGGCGAAGAACACGGCCAGGATCATGGCCAGCACGGTGATCAGGTACACCTGGCGCCAGTACTGCAGGGACGAGAAGCCAGAGGGCTCGGGGGGGATGTCTGAGGACACTGCNGGGGCTTTGCGGGGGGTCTGTGAGGGGTTTGCGGGCGGCTGTCGGTGCTGCGTTGGCGTGTGCGCGCTCACCTCTTGATGCAGAGGCGCGAGGGCAGGTAGGCCCGGTAGCCGTCGGNGTATCGCCCGGGAGGATTCTGAGCTTTGAGGAGCTTTAATTCCCGGCCCCTGCCGCGAGCAAAGGGGGCTGAGGGAAAAGCAACGGGGGAATCTCATTTTCTCCTCCTTCTTTTCCCCTTCTACCTGCACGATGGAGGCGCCGACGCCGCCGTTGAGCCACACCCAGTGGACGGTGGGGATGACGCCGTAGCCGGAGACGGAGCAGAAGATGAGGGAGCGCAGCCTGTGCCACTGCTGCGTGAGGTAACTGGGGTGGATCTGGGCGAAGAACACGGCCAGGATCATGGCCAGCACGGTGATCAGGTACACCTGGCGCCAGTACTGCAGGGACGAGAAGCCAGAGGGCTCGGGGTGGGGGGGTCTGAGGACACCGCGGACCCCCCGACCGCGCCGCCGTAACTCACGTTATTGCAGTAAAAGGCGTAGAAGACGCCGGAGACGTAGCAGCCCAGGATGCCGATGGAAATGCCGGCGTAGTCCAGCGCCATCCAGCGCCGGCTGGTCTTCTCCGAGCGGTGGCAGCAGAAGAGGTGGTAGCCCACGGAGCAGAGCATGCACACCTGCCGAGGAGGACACGTTGGCGCCCCGCGCCCGCCGCGTGCGGCCCTCCCCGGGTTATTCTCTCGCCCCACCGCCGCCCTACCTGGAAGCAGAAGAGGCAGACGGAGCAGATGACGAAGTCCTCGCGCGAGGCGCCGGCGGCCGGCAGGACGCCCGTCAGGTCGTAGATGCCCAGCGTGAAGAAGAGGACGAAGCCCAGCAGGTGACTCCAGATATTGACGGTCTCGTTGGAGAGGATGAAGAGGCTGCGGGGGCAGACGCCACAAACCGGGGGGGTGTTCC
>WEIS01027432.1:3524-41298 GCA_013389965.1 Todus mexicanus
CGCGGCCGGGCCGGGCCGCTCGGGCTGGGGCTGCTCGGGCTGGGCTTGGGCCTGGGGCTGCTGCCGGCGGCTGGTGAGTGCGGGCCGGGGCCGGGGCCGGGGCCGGGGGGATCCCCAGTCCAGCACCAGTTCGGGGCCGAGAGTTGCGGTGCGAGTTGTCAGCGGCCGTGAGCGCCCCGGGGAGGGCTGCGCGGAGCCGCCTGCCCAGCGGGAGCTGCTGCCGGGGGGAAGGACGGACCGCAAGCTGGGCACTCTTCATGCCGTTAAAAACCTGCACCCTTCCGCCCCCACTATAGGGAATTCCAGCTTTTTATGGCAAGAGAATATAAATCCTGAGGCGCTAGGCGATGATAGTGCATAAACAGCAGTGCTTGTATAAACTCAGTTGGTAATCGAGCTCACGCATGGCTGTTTTGCGACCATCGATAACTGGCTTTTTTCAGCAGCCTTATCTCTGACTATCTTGTTCTGCTTAAAAGATGGAGCGTGTGGTCTTCCTCAGCTTTGTCATGTGAGGAGGAAAACCAGGTGTGATCACAGGACTTAGTTTCAGAAAAGAGGAAGTGCTCTTGATACCGTTCGCATCAGCGTCATCCCTTTATCTGCCGAATCGAATTCTGCACGGAGCCGTGCAGGGAAGGTGAATGGGACCTGCAGTGGATATACAAGAGGGCAGTTAACTGAAGAGTATTAAAGGATCACAGTTTGTCTGAGGACTCAGCTACAGCGTGCCTGAAATGGTCTAAGTTGTATCTGTAAGTACTCTGAAGGGCAGGCAGCAGAAGGAGGGCTCTTTAAGCTGACTCCCAGTGACGGTGCTGCAGCTGGTCTTGACAAATGGGACTGGAAGTTAGAAGTTTTCTCTCTGGAATAGTTGGGGACTTTCAGTGGGAATAGTTTAGCAGCTCTGCCCTTCAGCTGGAACTCGATCAGTTTGTTAAAGGGGTTTTGTGGCACTGGTTGTGTGAAATCGTCAGGCTGCAGGATGGGGTGAACCCCTGAGGAGCAGGTATGCCAAAACGGGAGGTGATTTCTGCTTCCCTCAGCTTTAGCCCTTGTGCCGTGGTGGGCTGGGTGTACACAGCCCTCTTCTGAGGTGTTCAAATCAATAACTGGGCAGAAAACGAACTGGGGAAAAAGGTCCCACAAGCCCTAGTGGATGTGCTGATCATGCTGATGGATTGAATCAGTCGAGGAAGAGTCTCATGGGTGCCAGAACCAACAGAAGAGAAGAGCAAAGTAGAGGAGGCAGATTCTTCTCTTTTGGTGTCCTTGTCTCTTGTTGGCGCAGCACAGCCATCTGATCAGTGGCCTAGGCCTTTGGTTTCCGTTCTTATTTTGCTGTGCCCTAGGGCAACTGCGAGATGGGGGAGGTAATTTTGTTGGTTACCTTGTTTTGTTTGTAATTTCACAAGGTATTGGAATTGGCTTACCTACCTATAGCTTTCTTGTTTGTGATAGAGGAAGGAGAGAGTTTTGGGGTGACGTTACATATCTGCAGAGGAAGAATTTGGTGAGGCAGGCCTAAGCGTGCCTCTTCGTGTTTGATTTCTCTGGACAGCTACACCTGGAGTAATTTGAGCATCTCGGCGTGGTTTAGGAGCAAAGTATCAGGATATACCTTGTAACATGATAGGAAGCAAAATGAAGAATAGAAACCAGCTGACTGCAGCATTGACCGCTGAAAACTGTAATGATAGTCTTGCTAAAGATTGTTCTTGGGAAATATGTTTGGTGTAAGCTTTGAGGAGTTATTTTGATGTGGCAGTTGGAAGCTTTTAACCTGCTATTCTAACATTGCAGTCATTCAGGCTTGAGATAAAACAGCCTGTGTTAAGGAATGTGTTAATGCAGTGTTGAAAAGCATGGGCTGTCCCCTCAGAAATCTGCCCTAGTACATGAACATCCCCATTTCCTTACCATGGTAGTGGCACCAGTTGAGTCATGCAGTGGGGAGATGCCACGTCAGTGATTTTAGTCCTAGAAATCTCACGTTTATGCCATCTCTGCTTTTTGCTGTGGATTAACAGGAGTAGGATTTTCCACAAAGTGAACAGAGCAACAGGTAGAATCAACCGAGCCGCATGCAAATCCAAACCTACAGTGAATACGGTTGTGTTGTATCTTTTGAATCAAGGCAAGTATCTAGGAAAATTTGAGATTTTCTTCTTAGAGCTCCTGTGGCATTTTTAACGCATCTGGCCAGTTACGTTGCTCCTTAGGTCTCTACACTGATCTGGAAGCTCCTAGCAGGTGTAGTGAAGAGAGTATGACCAGATAGAGTGGCTCGTAAGTGTATTTGCATGCAGTTTAGTCCTTTATGTGTGTTCAGTGTGGAAGAGCCGCTTGGCAATGAGATATTTTGTGTGTGAGGAGTAAGTATTTTTGCCTTTGCTGTACTCTAATGGAAATATAACTGATGTGTAAGACCTAACCAAAATACTTGGAACGTATCTAGATGTTAATCTGAGCTGGACAGTACAAGAAAGAGGCTTTATATGATGATTTCTTCAGTTACTAACTATTGGATTTTAACTTTTTTTCCAGTTTTAGGTGACGATTGTCAGGCATATATTGATGGTGATGGCAAGGCACAACCTCCAAAGTCCTGTCCCTTCTTCTGCTGTGGAAGTTGTACGCAGCGATACTGCTGCTTTGATCCGTTCTTAAAATTTGATGAAGAGCAACAACTCCAGTGCAGTATGCTTGATGGAAGGTACGAGGCAAACTGAATGCATACGGCGGGTTATGATTATATTATCAAACGACAAAAATACACAGTTTAATAGTTAAAAACCTGCAGAGGGATCTTTCAGCTCTCTATCTGGGGATCTACATTAATGCATGTAATTTACCTGTAAAATGGGAACAAGAAGCGTTCCCAGGTTGGTGCATGAAGTGGTGTGTGTTTGCTTAAGCATTTTCAAATACTTTTACCCTATTTAATTTTTCCTTGAGGATGACAAAATTAATCTCTTTACTCGAGTAAGTCGTAAATTCCGTTTTTGAGATAATTCTCTTGCTACAGGATCTCTGACTCAAGCAGTGTAAATTACATGCAGTTTTTTTCGGACCCTGATGATTACATTTCTTCTGGCCCGAGGTAATTTGTGCAAAGTCTCAGCTTTCAAAAGTCTTTTTCTTAGACATTCTTTGATGTGTAACCAATAGATGCCAATAGAATATGAAGATGGAAATCCTCGTTTGTGTGTTAAGAACATGGAGCACTCAAACTCCACATACGTTTCAGAGTATCTGAAGCAGAGACCTGGGAAGAAGAGGGGAGGTGGTGCTGTTCCGATGGAACGATCGCTGTGGGTACTGGTCCCTGTTGGTATTGCTGAATGGGAGTGTGTCCTCTGAAGCATTAGCTCTGTCTAATGCCCTTGGATTAAGCCTGCCGTGGCTCAGTAAGAGAAGCCGCTTTTGTTTGAGGTTTTTGTTGCTTTTCAGCATCTTTTGAGCTTAGTTTTTATCAATTTTTGCCTCTGCTCGCTGCGGCGGAGGGAGGTGGGTGGACTGGATGGCCTTTAAAAGTCCTTTCCAACCCAACACATTCTATGATATTTATATACAAGAAATACACATTAATTAGAAAAATAAGGATGTGCTGGAGCATGTCCAAAGAAGGGCCACGAGGATGATCAGAGGGCTGGAGCACCTCTCCTGTGAAGACAAACGGAGGGAGTTTGGGTTATTCAGGCTGGAGAAGAAAAGGCTCCGAGGAGACCTTATTGTGGCCTTCCAGTATCTTCAGGGGGCCGACAAGAAAGCTGGGGAGGGACTTTTTAGGATGTTGGGTAGTGGTAAGACTGGGGGAATGGAGCAAAACTAGCGCTGGGGAGATTCAGATTAGACNGGCGGCTCTCGGCGCTCTGCCGGAGGGAGGGAGGGAGGGAGGGAAGGAGGGAGGGGGGACACAGGGCAGCCAGGGCAGCCCTGCCACCTCAGGCTGTGCTCACCGGGTGGGCATCAGCGCATCCTGTAGTCGGCAAGGGCATCGAGTCCAACCATCCTCCCAGCCCTGCCAGGGCACCACTGCCCCGTGTCCCTCAGCACCACATCTCCACGGCTTGGAAACCCCTCCAGGGACCATGGGGACTCCATCCCTGCCCAGGGCCAGGCCTGGGCAACCCGTTTAGTGAAGAAGTTTTTCCTAATGTCCAACCTAAATCTCCTCTGGGACCACTTGAGGCCATTCCTCTTGTCCTATCACTTGCTCCTTGGGAGAAGAGACTGACCTCACCTGGCTCCAGCCTCCTGGCAGGGAGTTGTAGGGAGCAAGGAGGTCTCCCCATCATGTGTCTTGGGTCCTTAATCTGTTTTGACCCAACAGTCTGCCACAAGGAAAGGCTTGGTGGAGCAGATATTTTGGAGGAGGGAAGCCCCTTCTCTGCTAGGCTGAGAGTATTGCCTTCTAGATCTACAAACAGCTCCAGCACAGCAGGCGTGAGCCTCATCTTGCAGTCAGCATCTATTCTTGGTGCATTTTTAACAGAAAAAACCCCTAGGGCTGCAGATACTGAATCTGCCAGAATAATAGAGGTTAAATATAGAGAATGTAATTATTATTTTTTGCATAGTTATTAAAAAGCACAGAAAAGGAAGGGATTTACTCTTCTAAGAAATAAACAAACAAACAAAAAGCCCAAAATGTGCACGATTGCTAAAGGAATTGTATCCAAGGCCCACAGTCCACCAAGGTGAGTTTGTAAATGACAGAAAACACTTAGGAAGTATCAGCTAAGTTGCGTTAATTATCTTTGTATTCAACTATGGAATGGCTTAAGAAGAGGGCCATTGATGTCTCGCCTGGAGAAAAGGAGTCATCGGTGATTTGTCTTTTTCCTTCCAATTACATTTGAGCTTTGGAAAATGACCGTGTTGCACAAAGGCCTGGACTCAGTGCCCAGCTGGTTTTCTGGTTAGGCACTAATAGAAAGCTGCTAATTATTCAGAAGAAGAGCCGTTGAAGAGCCACCCGGATGCGACTCCGGGGGAAGAAGCACATCCCAGAACTTTGCAAAGTGACTGATGACTTTGGGTGCCTGATTTAGGGTGTTTCAACATCAGGAATGAATGAGCAGGAGCTCAGTGAGTGCAGGCAGCTGCAACCGAGGAGGTTTCTGTTTCGCTGTGAACTTTGCTCTCAGGCTTGTGTGCAGTTGTGTCGGGGTTTTGGGGTTGGCTTGGTGTGGTTTTTAACCCATCAGTAAGCTGTGCTCCTTCTAGAAGAGCTGTCCCTGGCTTCTGCCTGCAAGGTATGCTCCACCCTCTTGCTCCATGCTGATTTCTTTTAAAAGAGGAGTTTTACATTGTTTCCTGATGCCTCTGTTTATTCAGTACCTCACTGTGTGGAGAGGAGGGCTGGTATCAGTTAATTGCTTTCTATCTCCAGCAAGATGTGCATAGTCTTTGAGCAGCTTATAAGAGGAGAGGCAACAAAGCGCAGCTTCCTTTGCTGGCCTGCTCTTTCTCACGAGTCAAACAGTACCTTTGACACTGCCTTTCGACAGGGGGAGGTGATGGTTTCCTGGCATTCATGGTCCGAAATCATTTTAGTTCCTCATTCCTTCATTGCCTTATTGCTTGATCAGGTTACGGCTCTGGCACATTGCTCATAAATCCTGGCTTTTGAAGAGAATTTCACCTCTCCAAGAGCTCGGCCCAAAATGCCTGTGGACTTGGAGTGAGCTGAGCTGTCTCTTGTCCCTGCTTGGAAAAGCAGCCACAGTTCCACTCTGATTCTGTGGATGGTGTTTGGGAAGAGTTAGCAGGGGTCTATATGTTCTTCCCTGGCTGATCTAGCCAAGGAGTTAGTCGTTGGCTTGTGCTTTTGCTTTTTTTCCTGTGTTTATTCTGAGAGCCTCTACAGAAATGCAAGCAAAGCACCAGTTTTTCAGTTGTTTTCTTTTTATTTTTATCCTTTAGTGTTAATATCTTTCAGAATTTAATATGGAGCATCAGGTGCTGTTGAAGCAGAGGTGCGAAGCACTTTAGGCAGTCCTGTGAAGTGTAGTTCACAGAGCAAGCTGTTCGTGCCCCGTAATCCTCTGTTGGACATTTTAAAGACAATGAATCGCATTCCTTTGGAGCATATTAATAATGTACTTTCAAGAGCATTCTGCTTCCCAGAACACTGCCTTTTGGAAGCAGATGTAAGCATTTTAGGAGACGTATCAAAGTCAGTGTTAACAAGGATTCAGGCTTTTTCCATCATTGATCAATCCTTAAAGATCATTTGGAGCTTTTTAGGACAGAGTATTGGTTCCATATGACTAAACTCGTTCAATTTCCCACCATTTTTTCCTTACGTGTGAGATGACCGCACACAATTTCTACAGTTTCTGCTGCTAATGTGAGTGCATTGTGGCAAGGATTTAATACTGGAAGGCATCTCACTATTTCCCCCCCCCCCCCCCCTTTTAATTGGATTACTGAACTTTCCCATGCTGTGGTCTAGTTTTAAAGATGGATTGTGAGTTGTAAGGTTAGTTTAGTTGTTTTTTCCTCTTCCATTCTACAGTAGGTAGTATTACTGCTTTAAGAAACTGCAAAAAGCAGGGCACTGATTCATTGGAACTGCAGTTGTCATAATTTGCATTGGTTACATGGTTACTTAGCCTCAATATGCCAATTTTCCAATAGTGACCCTTACTGGAAAAGGAAATTAGATGACTCATATCCACAGATCAACTAATTGTGAAGTATTTGAGTGTTTAAGGAGGTGGAGCAATTCAGAACATCTGTATCAGAGTTACAGAAGAAAATAATGTAGCTGGAACAGCTGGTATCAGCCTTTCTGAATGGAAACAAAGCTTCAAATTGTCTTCGTACATGGTTAATTGGACTCTCTAAATTAATTTCTGCCTTGAAGTTACCTCAGGTTGGGTAACAGATACAGTAATGCTTGAGAAAAGGCTGTTCGTCCTTATGTGAGAAGAGGGAGGCAGAATGACAGCGCCTGGGAAGCCTCAGCTGGCAGCGACAGAGCGGCCTGGTCAGGCTGGGGATGTGCTCCTTTGGGCTTTGTCATGCGCTGATCCATGTCTTGTCTTGTTATTTCGCTCTCCTATGGAGAACCCTTGATTTTCTGCCTGCCCTTCCCCTCAATGCAGCACCTGCAGGACCCAGCGATGTGTGCGAGTTGGCAAACACGGTACATTTCGCATGTACACAAACAGATGTTTTCTTCATAGGCAAGGTAAAAAATCCTGTGATCTGGAACTATGGCCCAGTTCTCCTTCTCCACTCGATCAAGGCCTTCAGTTTACACTTCCCGGTATATTTGGACGCTCCAGTGTCTGTAATAGGTTGCTTGTGATAAGAAAATAAATTACAAAGATTATTCATTGGGAAAGAACGTCTAGAAATGTAAACAGTATTTGACAAGCAAAGGATTTCTTTTCCAGTACTGATCCTTGATATTTTCTGTAATAAAAGAGTTAAACTGCACACAGAGCCTGTTCTGCGCCGCTTGCGTTCAGACACAGGCTAATCTCACCAAGGAATGTAAGCTCCTTGTCCAGAAACAATTGAGGTTTGGATTGGAAGCTGTTTTGAAAAAAAAAAAGTGCTTTTTACTCACCTGAAAAGTAAATAGAAGCTTGCCCAATTTGTAATCGTAACTGGCCTTGTGGAGCATTTGGGTTTGTTTGCTGTGTTCTCAGTGAAGAAGCTACTTCAAGCTGGCTGAAGGCAGTTGTGAGTTGCCTTTCATGATTTCTCAGCTGCCTGCTGCAGGCAGCGGGTTTAGTGCTTGCACTGGTTCATTTGCTGGGTAGCCAAGATGGAAGGAGAGATTGAAAATGCTGTCCTCCAGAGACAGATGTGCACGGTTGGGTTAGTGTGCTCTGCTCGCTGCAGAAGGCTGTGTCACGGCAAAGAAACGGAGACAACCTGGCTGAAACATGCAAAGACACAATAAGATTAATCACTTGGATTATGTTCAGGAGTTCGTTTTTCTGTGGGTGTCTACTTGATTGGCTGGACGTACTTATTAGGGTAGAGTGTTCCCTCTAACTCTGGGGGCCTTGCTGAGCCTCTACACAGTGTAACTCTGAAAACAAATGAATTTTAACGTGCAGGTTAACTCTGGAGAGAGGCAAGATAACCCTCAGAGGAGGCGCCTACTGCCCCAGAAACAGAGAATCCTTCCTTGAAAACATGGTTAAAAGACTATTACTGTTATTTAGTAGGATCTACGGAAGTTTGAGCGTGTGGGTTCCAAAGTCAGCTCTGCCTTCTATAAAATAGCCCTGGCCTGAGGTGTAGCTGGATGTGTTTGCGATAGGTTGTGTTGTAGATGTATCATGTGAGGAGGAGGAGAATAAAGGTATTTTTGTGGGAGGAGGAGAATGTCCTTAAATTGCCTTTTAAATCTGCAGTCGTAGGGTCTTCTGCGAAATGAACAAATCAGTTTCTTTTCAGGAAATCAGCAGCTGTGCTAAGATTGTTGTTTTGCCAAAGTATGGAAAACATTTTATGCCATTCATTTTTAATGTGCTATTCCTCTCTGTGTTTACTGGCATCATCTCTGGCTCTCGGTTCTGCTGTAGAGATCTGATCTTAGCTGTGCAGTGTTAGATTTTCCTTGATGATCCTCATTGCACTGGATGAGGAATTAAGAGAGGGAGGAGGCAGCGTATCCCTTCATAGGAGTAATCGGCTGTTTCGTTTCAGCTTTGCTCCTGCCTGACCACAGTGTTTTTACCTTCTATATGTGGTGACGTATGAGTAACATAAGTAAAGAAAAGGATGGCTCATAGGAGAGCTGGGTTACATGGTAAGCAAAGCTGGTGGGTGTAACCTAGTCTAAACTTCCTCTGAGTGCAGCTTCAGTGTGTTTGGCAAGTCCTACACTGGGTTGCAATTTACCAGAAAAAACCCTCAGGTTTTAAAATTTTCTTTAACCAAGTTCATCCCTAATTTGTTGCTTAAATCTGTTTGTAGAATAAGTATGGTATTTGCAGTAGCAAATTCATAGTATTGTGGTTGTTGTTTATGTGAGGAAGATTTTCTGCGATACTTACTTAGGTTTTTTCAGCCAAACTTGTTCTATTAATTCATTTAACCATTTCAGAGAAATCTCTCCCATTGCCTTCATGTTGGTCCCAAATTTTAATTGAGTGGGAGGTAACATCCTGTATCGTTGAACTGGGATCCTGTAGGTAGGAGGAAAACTGACTCATTTTGTTTGCCTTAAATATCTGTGCCTGTAATCAATCTGGCTTCCCTTTTAGCCACTGAAGAAGAATTTCAGAGTTATTTATCAAATGCCTTCTCTTGTGTTTAAGGACAGTTTTTATGCCGAGGGTCTGATGGACTTGTCTGAAATGGTCTTGGGACCTGCATGAAACTACAGTGTTCGTTCTTGAGCTCCTGATGGAAGACTTTTGGTCCCACTGAATGCAGCTCTGACTTTTCTGCTTGTTACAGGAATATTTTTAATGTGCCAGTTTTGTATAGCAATTATTCCCAACTCTCTACAAGTTGTACAATCAGATTTCCTGCAGAACTTTCCTAGAAAATTGTATTTTTAGTATGCATTACAAAGGGATTTGTGTCAAGAGACGTATTTAGTAGAAGGGAACTGTTTATAGATGGAGAAGAGTTGCTTGTGTACATCTTCCATAATAACCTGCTGGATCCGGGTGTCTAATGTCTGTGTAAAACCACAGGCTCCAGGAAGTTCCCTCCCTGCTGCTTTCTCATATAGGCTGTGTAAGAGCTAGTTATGCTAAACCTGTTGCGTTACTTGAAAAAATTGAGAAGTCAGCATCTCTTAAAAAAGTAGTAATTACCTTTGCTTCCAGTAGGTCTTTGTGTACGAAATCACGGTTTATTATTTTGGGCTTCAAGTAACCCACATTGGCTTCCTGTTTGAAACAACAGGAAAGGACTCGCTCCGTGCACATTTAGCGAACTTCTTCTGAGAAGACTCTTGCATTCTCTTTTTCTATAACATTTGTGCAGCTGCAGGGCTTCCTGGCTTACCCTGGCATTACTGGTGTTGCTTTAGCGCTGATTCTTGTGTCAGGGCTGGCTGGGCTGATGCTGCCGAGGGTTAGCGGGCTCTGCCCAGCTGCTGACGCTGGGCGGTGTAGCTCCGGGTTGTATAGACTGCAGGTGAGCAGAGCGGTGTCCCAGGAACTGTTTCAGGGGGGGCTCCTGCTGCGAGCTTTCCTTCTTTTGGGGATACCAGGACCGAACTGTGGAAAGTTGTGATAAGTTTTGGTAGTTTTCAGTGGCAGTTAATCCGTGGCTGTGCAAGGACAGTTGAGGATGTTACAGTCAGTCATGACTTGACTGATGGGTTAGCCAAAATTAGATGAAACTATTTGCTTCATGTTAAGGAACTGTACTTAGGCAGGACCCTAGGAGGGATGTTCTCAAGTGCTAACTTGAGTTACAGTTCCGGTCCATGCTTCACTGCACTGAGTAGCTTATAAAATGACTCGGCAGTTACTCAAACCTGCCCGTCTAAAACTATCAGTATTTCATCATTTTTGAAACCATTCTATTCAGTCTGAGTCTTAAGCTGCCTGTTGCCCACCTCAGGAATCACTGGACCCTTGTTTCTGAAACACTTATTGATCTTGTAGAGATCTCGTTTGGGGGGGATGACCCCTGGGTGAAATGGCTGGAGCAGGCTGCGGCTGGCACACCCCAGGCTGTGAGGCTTAACTCTGTGGTGTGTATTTTGATTGTCCCCGTGTGCTGCAATAGGCTGGTCAGTGTATTGAGTGCTCAAGTCATGCTGATGTTTTCCCTTGAGCATTGACCTTCCAGGAGCTTGCTTTCTGTGTAACAGTAAATGTCTTCTTTGAGTCTCTGGCAGAGTGGTTCCTCTGTTTTGAATCTTCGTGCTAAAATACTAAACTGAGGAAGTGTGTTGTTTGTCAAGTTGTAAAAACTAATCCCTCTGAAAGACTCTTGGGAAGTCGTACTGCTTTCTCTTTAAGAAAAGAAAAGTTTATCCTTTGCTTTCCTGGAAGCTGTAGAGGCGCAGTATGTGGCAGTGAGTGGCTGTGACTAAAATGTTGGACTTGGGAAAGCGTCTGAGTCTGGAGACTTGTCTGGTCATGCCCTGCGCTTCAGTCAGGGCAAGCCTGGACCACTCTGTGACATTTGTGGGAGCTGGATCCTGTTCTGGAGCAGTCAAGAATGATGTGTGTATGCTCTTTTTCAGACTCTTAGGAATGGCCTAAATTACTTTCTGAAGTCTTTCCAGACCACCCTATGTTACAGCCATAGCTCAGGATTTGTAAATGTTTGTTTTCAAAAGCACCCAGGCTTTTGAAAAAGCCCCTGCCAATGTGTTGCTGTAGCATGGAACAAATCTGGGAATAGATTAAAACTTGAGAAATAAATAAGCTGCTTAAACTAATGCTTCAGAACTACATGGTCTCGTTCATTTGGATATTTTCTTTTTTAAAGACAGAATTTGCAATGTATGCCATTGCCATGAATGCATAGATGTGCAAAAACGTTCTTCACAGATGGGTTTATAAAATATTGCCAACTTCAGTGATTCAAACTGTTTAAGAGGTTTAAAAATATGTTGCTGACACTGAAGCATGGATATTTTAATAGGCCTTAAGTACACCCAAAGCATTTTACTTTTTTCTGCTTGACAGTGTTTAAGATTGAGAACTTTGATATGATCAACAACACCCTTGAGAATTAACTTCTACAAGTAGTGCTGTTTAGATCCAGGGTTCGATCCTACCACGTTAATGTGTCCGTTCCGTTTCATTCAGTACCAAAAGGGGTAAACCAGGCACTAATTACGTAACATCCTTTATGTGAACTGATGCATATCTTGAATAATTAGATGACTTTACAGGTAAGGTGAGTCTGTGAGGTACGCTCATTGCACGTACAATTTGGTGTTTGCCAAAGGTGAGAGGACAGGGCTAGAAGTGGAGTAGGGCAGGGATGCAGAGAGGTGGTGGTGGCAAGGAGCAGTCTCTTCAGATTCCCATGCCCGTGGATTTATGACAAGTGGCAGTTTATCGTTCCTGTGGTAAAAAGGCTGTTAGGCTTGATTTTGTTTTCTATTAAATTATTGGCAGAAGCTGCCTTTGCTGTGATGGGAAAGAAGCAGGAAGTGGCAGCGAATGTGCTCAAGCTGTTTATACAGTGTGAGCTTTATTTAGAGACCTTGCTGTATATATTGCGGGAGTCTCGCAACTCGTGGTCAAACTGTGACGCCAGCAGAGCGTTCTGATCGGGTGCTGTGGCCAGCCTGACTTCTGTGCTCTGACGTTTGTTTGCAGAATGCAGGGGGTAAAGTGTAGGTTTTCATTTGGTTTCTGCCTAATTTTTTATTATTATTGCTTTGTTAACCATTCAGTGGAAGACTCTTTACGCTGTAATCCCTCATGTCTATCCTTTTCCTTTATGTATAATGCTAACAGCTGGTAATTAAATTATCATTTCATGTGGATTTTTTTTTTTCCAAATATTTTCAGAGTTCCTGTAGACAGATTCAACAAGCGAAGGCAATTAAATGAAGCAGTAGTTTTTACGAAAGGAGCTTTCTGGAGTTAGCACACTGCAGAAGAGTCTTTGTGCAGTGTCTGGAATATCTTACCTCTTGTGGCTTAGACAATTCACTGAGTAAAGTGCGCAGAGCACCGTTCTGGCCTCACTTGAGTAACATCTGCTGTTACTGTCACCTTCCTGTACTTTTTTCAGTAGTTTTACTAGTGGGTAATTACTGACTACTCGGGAAGAAGTGCTCGGGATTGTCCTCTTGGGACAGGACTAGGACAGGTGTTATTCCAGCAAGGTAGTGCCTAAGCATCCATCTATTCCAAGAGTATTGCTGGGTTTGATTATCAATCAAAATCATTAGAAACAAAAATGGTTTTGAAGAGCTCCACTGTTGGAGGAGAGTGTCGGTGCAGCAAGTTGCAAGTGGATAGCACAGACTGGTTTGTGTTCCCCGAGGGTCACGCTACCTTCTGCTGCTCCAAGACACGAGCCCAAGCACTGGCAGGAGAATCGTCCTTCTGCTGTCAAGTAGGTGATAAAAATGCCTCCAGTAATCGAGCTGTGTACACTCCCTGGAAAACCCTGGGAAGAGCTAACCCGTGTCTGTTGTGACACTCATGGGGCTGTTTCTGCAGGCTTGTAATTTTGGGCTCTAGTAATTATATAGTATTTCAGCGGGTAGAGCTGAACCACAGTGTTCACATGTGCAAACACAGAACCGCACTGGGAAGCGTACACAGCTGACACTCCTGTACTGCAAATGTGTCTCCTTTTAGCTCTTCAGAAGATGTGTGCAACGTGTCATCATGCCGTGGCTGTGTCATTTTAGCAAAGACACGACAAACGATGGAGACGCACAGGGTGTCTCTAGCAACTCGGTGAAAATAAAGGTGTAGTGGTGTTTCTTTCCCCAGAGCTTTGCTTTTGTCGCTTTCCTTATTAGAGACAGTAAATGCGCAATGCGATGTGTGCTTCAGTGAGCAGAAATCTTTATTACAAATAAGCAAATGGAGCCCATGCTTGAAACTGGCCCATGTCTGTCTGTTGATCCTTGGCTTGTGCTGGTTTCTCTGGTTATATCAGAACTAGACTTCATTGTGAAAGATAAGGGCTCTCTGCCAGTCCCCTCCTGTGCTACTTTATTTATCATGAGTAGACATTTTTCCACTTTGTTTTCTCTGTTTCTTAGGTTTGTTTGATTTTTGCCCAGCCTTGCTGAAGTTCAAAGAGCTTCGTTGTCTGTAGAAGTGGAGAATTCTGGTTGTCTTTGTCAGGCCTAATCTCTTTCCTCGACACAAGAATTTCTTTCCTTGGCATAATTCACTAGGAAAAAGGTCGTTTTCCTTCTTGACTGTGGGGGAAAAAAAACCGAGGAGGAACCTAGAAGACTTTGCTGTCTCCGCCAGTGTTGCTTGGTAATAACTGCCTGTAGTGGAAATGTTAACTTCCCTAGTGAGCTGCTTTTGCAGGGTTGATACAGAAGTGGGACCAAGAACAAGGAAAAAGCTGTTGGTGCTCCCCCAGTAGCAATAACTGTGGTTAACACTTGTCACAGTTTCTAGAGGGGTCCGTAGTTTGTCATAGTCATTCATGCCGTTTCTTGTGAACGCTGCAATCAAGATGATTTAGTCTAATGTGTGAATCCGTTGTGCGCACTTCTCTTTTTCTTTTTGCAAGTGTATGTATGGATTTATGCAGTGAGTGTCTAGGAAGGACCCTGTATAATTAATCTAAATTCCACAGGACACTCTTTAATCCATTTCCACACACACAAGTATTCAGCTGCTGCTTTCAGACTAACTTGATGGATGTTTGCTGTTGGGCTCATGGACAGGAGGCAGCTTCAGGATGTGGTGTCATTGTGAATGTTTATCTCTCTTCCACCACCCCCCGCCTCGTAGAAATTGCGTTTCTATCTTCCTTTTTATACCAGGCTTTTGAAAGAAATGGGATTTTTGGATGGAGATGAGCTGGCTGTGAACTTACTGTGCTGAAATGAAACTTGCGCTCGTGAGGATGGGGGCAGCACTTAGGAATGTATTTGCATGTCCAGTCAGCGTATGAAAATCATTCTGTAAAGGTGCAAATAAATGTGACAAAGTGTGTGTGCGACTTTCTATTCTGCAGCTGTGTTGCAATCGTCTGTTTTCTTTCCTGGCAGTGTTCCTGAGCTGGCTTCTGTGACCTCAGGAGGCTGCAGCAGCTCCTTTGTCCTGTTCTACATGTAAATAAATGCCTAGGTGTGGTGATCATAGGCAATCCACAGTATTAGACAGAGTACTCGAGGAGTAAATCCATACTGTTATATTTAGTACTTCACAAGTACACAAGTTAAATACTGCTAGATAAAATTGTTGCTCAGATTTTTGAAAGAGATTTGACCCAAGTTTTTTCTTCTAGTTGTTGCAGAAATAGAATAAAATTGATCAAACCTCTCTTAGGGGGTAAAAAGCTTTTTTAATTGAACCTGTTTTATTTGTCTGTGTGTATGTTCAGTGTCCAGCTTACAGAGGGTTAAGTTGCTCTTAGAAGACTGAGTTAAGTCATCTGAATTTGGGCTCAGGATAGACCACTTTGTATTTCCTTATGTCATTGATTTAACCTTTCAGTGTCGTTGATACTGAAAGACAGTTTTCATATTTGATGTCTGTTTGGTAGCCAAGGGAAAATTGCTGGAGGATCTGCTGGAGATGTGTCATTTTGTTTAAAGCTGTTAACAGGAGCTGAGTGAGGAAAAAACCCCAGAAAGTTCTTTAGCCAAAATCTCTAGGAAGAAGCAAACCCAGGGTGGATATAAACCCAGCTCTCGTTATTTTAAAGCTTGTTGTTTGAGTTTGTTGCTCATTAAAACTGACTTCCTGCAATTGTTCCCCAAACTGACGAGTGGTGCATTTTATAACAAATAAAAATGCTGGAGACTTTGGCTTTTAGGGAAGAAGAGGTTTATTGATTTCAGACTGTAGGAAACTAATTGTGTAAATGAATCATCATTGAGCATTTAATGCTTTACAGAGTTACTTTTTTTTCCCTTTGAACTTAAAAACAGTTCTCTCCATAATCTGTACTTCTGCCTCCAATTATTTGCTAGAGTGCACTGATACAGAATGTAAAGATGGTGTAATCTTTGGCCGTGCTGCACTGGGTTTTGGTGGCTTAGGCAGTGTTGGTGTCTCCCATAATTCAGCATAACATACTCACTGTTGCAGTAAGGGTGGCAGAAATGCAGATCTTTGAAACCATGTGAAATTTGCCTTCTAAACCAACTGTTTACAAATGTCAAGGAACCTGCCATGAATCTGCAGCACGGAGAGGTCTGCTCATTATCGAGATCTGGCCTGAGAGGTCTTATAAATCTACAAAGCACTTGTCGTCACCCCCAAGCCTGGAGTGCTTCATTTCAGGCTTGCCACTTGTGTGTTCAGAGCAGCCGAGTAATG
Organism: Todus mexicanus; assembly: GCA_013389965.1. Lineage (NCBI taxonomy): Eukaryota > Metazoa > Chordata > Aves > Coraciiformes > Todidae > Todus > Todus mexicanus. The sequence continues at coordinate 19,463 of WEIS01027432.1, forward strand.
CTGGGAAATGAGGTCATCACACTAATGATTTTGAAACCTTATTGCTTTTGGAGTACATAGAAGGACACAGTTGCACTAAGATAACAGGAATCGCAGTCACACTAAAACAAGGGGGACCAAAGGCTCATGCTGGGCCCTTTTCATGGACAGGGGAACACGCTTCTGGACAGGGCTTGGTCAGCTGCTGCTTCAGCAGGCCTGGCCTCATGTAGTGCTGTGTTCGGCCTGGAGAAGAGGAGGCTCAGGGGAGACCTTCTTGTTCTCTACAGCCCCCTGAAGGGAGATTGCTTCAGTCTCTTCTCCCGTGTAACAAATGATAGTTATGCCAGGGCAGGTTTAGGTTGGATATTAGGAACAATTTATTCACTGAAGGAATTGTCAAGGCTCCGGCTGCCCAGGGCAGTGGTGGAGTTAAAGCCATGGGGCTTCAAAGAGGAGTTTGAAAGCTGTGGAGATGTGCTGCTGAGGGACGTGGTTTAGTGGTGCCCTGGCAGTGCTGGGGGAACGGGTGGACTCCGTGACCTTAAAGGTCTCTTCCAAACAAAACAATTCTATGATTCTATGAAGCAGTAAGAGTAGCAAAGTAGAGGAGGAGCAATGCGTTAGCTGCAGGAGGTTAGATTAGGTTAAAGACTAACATTTGTGTGAAAGACTCTTACTGGTTCTGGCGTTGTTTCTTTTTGCAGCTTCGGAACCCTTGTTGCGATTGGAGTCACCGTTTGTGCGGTGATTGTCATTACTATTATTCTGTGCCTCACCTGCTCATGTTGCTGTTTGTATAAAGCATGTCGACGACCGCGGCGTAAGTACCCATGTCTTTATTTTCTTTCTCACATATTTTCACAAGTCTTTTTTCTCTTTTTCCCTCTGGAAAACGGTGTTCCTAGAAGAGCTGAAAGCAATCTTGCCTTACTGCTTTGCTGCAGGAGTTGCAATGCCTAAACATTAAAAGCAAGCATTTAAGCTGCTTCAGAATGTGAAGTTGCAGAGAGATGTTTTGGAATATTTTCTAAGCATTTAGAAGTTCTCGTTCCCCCGTCCCCCGGTGTGTAGACTGAGAGATGGGGGGTGGGGAGAGGGGGGGCTTTTTTTTTTCCGAATGTAAACAGGAAATAGGATGAAATTTTGAATTTTACCTTAACACACCAAAGGCCCACGAAGTGCAATCTTGAGCGAAGTCTGTAATTGCAGCATAAAGAGGAAGGCGATCTGGAAAACAAATTATTGCCATTTATTAGAAAACGTTAATACTCCCTTATTCCAATAAGAGAGAGGAACCAATGATCCAACATCAGCTCCTATGGAAATCGATGACTTAATGTGCATTTGCCTGTTGTTTGGAGAAAGACGTACGACCACGTGGATGTACTGGTGTGTAGACAGCATACAAAAGGAAGCTCGTTTGGGCAGTCATGGTGGGAAGGTCCTTACCTAGTAAAGATCTTTATCACCTTCAGATAATGTTTAAAAATGAGCCGTTTTTCCAGTCTCATACCAGAGGATGGATAACGTGGCTGCAGGGTGACTTCCTGGTTTCTGAAGAGTCTAAGAAAAATATTCTTTGCTCTTTGTGGTGGAGAAACAAGGAGATAAGTTGGCTGCTGGCCCAGTCTGTGAAGGCTCTCATTGTCGCTGAGATCGATGGAACGGTATTTAGAGGCACGTGTCTCTAAGTCTTTTGAGGAACCTCAAAAATTAAATTGCTCTGATTTTGAAGTGAGAAACTGATCTTAAGAGAGAATGCTTTTTACATGACTGTTGTTGGCTATCCCAGATGATCTAGAACCACCAGTACTAACCATGTTCCTTTTGCTTGCTCGTAGCTGTTGTCACCACCACGACTGCCACTACAGTGGTTCACGCTCCCTATCCTCAACAACAGGGAGTGGCACCCAACTACCCAGTAGCCCCGTACCAGGGGTATCAGCCTGTGGCAATCCAGCCACAACCGGGAATGCCAGTAGCGCCATACCCTGCACAGTACCCTCCCCCTTACCCCATGCAGCCGTCAGGACCCCCAGCTTATCATGAAACGGTGGCAGGTAAGGCAGCACTGAGCGTTTCTTCATCTCTTAAACAGCTAAAGAGACGGTTGCTTTGGAGTCAGTCTTGTATTATTTACATTTATTATTTTCTGTGATTATATTAATGTAAATGCAAATACAGTATGTAAAATTCAAGTGATGATGGATGCTGGAATTCAGCCATGCTGGAATTTCCCCATCCCCATTTCACTGTTAAGCACTGCAAGAGGAGATGTCGGGGGAGCTGTGTGGGCAAAGTTTAGTGGTGAGTCCATCTATTGATCCAGTGGAATGTTTAACTAAGTCAATTGAAACTTCATATTAAAATCAAAGTCCAATTAACATACATAGTAATTGGGTGTTTCCACATACCCTTTTTCATCTAATATTTGGTTGATGTTTCAATCTGTACACAGGGGTCATTTTCTAGTAGTTTACCTATCCTAGATCTTCAAGCCCTCTTACAAACCATGCTGTTCATCCGTCTAAGTGATCAGCAAACTGTAGTCCTGAATAATAGATAATGCCCTCAGAAAATAACTCTTGTGACAACTCGGATATGAAATGGCTGTTCATGGCCTTAAGCAGTTCTACACCAGTAAGAAATTGCACATTAACAATGTGCAAACCGGCCTCTCCTGTAAAAACACTGGCTTGGCACATGTGGTGACTTTACTTTTCAGTTCTAAACTCTGACGAAGCTGTGGGCTTTATGGAATTACTCCAAAGTGCTTTGGCTTCATCTTTATCATTAGAGGAAGCAATAAATGAATAATTTTGATTCTCCCACTCTCTGGTTTCTCAAACTGTTGCTGATTTGTTAGTTCTTAATTCTATTTTTTTCATTTTCCTTGGAAAAACTCAAACCCCTTCGCGTGCTTCCAGCTGAGGATGCTTCTTTCCTTTCTTACTCTTGTCAATTAACCAAGGGGCAGTCTCTTAATTAGGGGGAGAATACGTGCTGTGTCACACACTTGCTTCACAAGCTCAGCAAAAGATAGCCACACGTACACCTTCCAGGGGTCTGTGTTACTTGAACTAACCTGTACTATTTGACAGACCTGAAAATGAAGATGCCACTTGAGAGCAGCTTGTCCTAGAATACTAGGAAATAAGGACATCTTCCTAGTGAAACACATCTAGTGTATTATGACAAACCCTTTAATGTGCTCAGGAGCAGTGGGATACTTTTTTCGCTTTAATTTTTTAATGACACTTACCAGGAAAGCATTCTCCCTGAAGGAATCCTCAGATGCTTTCTCCAGTCCTCTTTCTTTTGTGCAGCAGTTTATTTTCATTTCTCGGCATACTATCAGATAGATCTTGTTGTTTGAGCATCTCCGACTTCCACTGGCTGGTTTTTTTTGGATCAGATCTGTTCCTTTTTTTCCCAGCCTGTGTTCTGCCCTGAAAGCTAACCATAATACACATGTACACTTAAGCAGCAAAAATAAAACAAACAACAAAACACAGCCCACAAGAAAAAAGGTTTTTTGGTGTTCTTGCTTGTGAAATGCAGATGCTTTGTGAGTTAGCACAGACAGTTCTCAAGTCCGTTTAAGATGGGTGATAAGCTGCTCCTCCTATCTGTGCGCTTGGAACAGAAGTTGCCGTTACAGATGTTGAATTTAGAGTGTAAATTTTACAAATCTGTTGGGTTTTTTTTCTTGTGTTTTGCTTTTTCAGCTGGTGCTGGAGCACCTTACCCAGTGAGCCAGCCCCCTTACAACCCAGCTTATGTGGATCCTCAGAAGCCCACCTACTGAAAAAACCTCCTCTGCTTCTCCATACGAAACTTTTTCAAGTCTACTTTGTTCTGTTTACACTGTGTAACTGTCATATATTTTTCTGGAAAACAGCAATCTTTTGTCGAAGTAAAGTGAAAGTTAATTCAGTATCTTTTTTTTTTTAAAATGCTTCCAGTATGGGGAAGGAGCATTTTTCTGGCAGAAGTTGTTCATTTATACCTCAACCAAATACAAAAAGAGATTCTCTTCTGTGTAAAATGAGAAAAGCACGAAGAAAGTACATCAGGAATAAGGACCACAGTAATGTTTGCTGTGCAATAAGTTTGAAAGGAATGGTCTAACAGGAGCATTACCAAACACCCAAAGCTGTAGCAATCTTCTGCACAGTATTAAAACAGAAAAACTTAAATCTCTGAGAAACTACCTGATCTATGTTATGTATGTTCTACCTGTTTTGGAGCTACTATTGTTAGGTAAGATACCAGGTAATACATTTCATTTACCATTCAAAAGGGAATTGTCCTTTTTTGAAACACGTTTGCCTTCAGTAAGGGGAAGCAAGTCACGTTTAGTTGTCTTTGGACTAGCTGCTTTTTTCTCTACTGACCGACATGAGTCGGAAATTTGTTTGCTTTCCCAGTTTAATTTTTTTAAGTTGTTTGTTGGGTTTTATTTTAAATTTTGGCTTCATTGAATGTTTTCTCAGGCCATTTTCGTTTATAGCTGGAAATTAACAACAAAACCAAACTCTTGCCAGGTAGCAGGAGAAATAGACCAAAAGCTAAAACCTGGGAATTCTTCATAATAATTATTTCTATTGTCAAGTATTTGTTGTCCAAGTATTATTGGGCAAGCTTTACTCTAGTCCTGTGTTGTTGATGGGTTTGAAAGAAAAAATTAGCACCTTAATCTAGTAAGTGGAAGCACCTGCCAGTGTTCAGTCCTGCCTGAAGGAAGGAGTTTATTTTACAGGAGAGATGAGATGTCGGAAATAGACTGGGTTTTTTAAATGCTTAGGGTTTGTCTGTGTCTGTCTTTAGTGGGAACTGTGGATGGCAAGAACCAAAAAATGGTCAGTTTTTATAAACTCAGTCTGCATTTGAATAATAATATGCAGGGGAGATAAGAAATTCCAGCCCAACACAGAGCAGAGATTAAACCTCCCTTTTGCCTTCAACATTCCCATAAAGCTGAGCAGAGTAGTCAGGGAAAGGAAGAGTGGTGGGATTTGGTCGCAGTGAGGTCATTTATTTTCTGTAAGGTATTGCTTGCAGGCGTGAAATATCTTGAGACATCCTCATGAGGCTTATTTCTGGGTTATTCCAATTTCAAGGAAGTCTTCAGGGCATTTCATAAAAAAACCTTGTAAAATTTTTTAGCATTGGGATTTGTGTCAAGCTGTCCCCCTCTGCTACACCTCTCCAATAGTGCTGACATTGGTAGCATGAAATGATGCCAAGAGGCACTCCCAGAACACGCACACGCTGTTATCTGTGTGTTCCTCCTCTTTCCTGCCTTGCCTTGTCAGCCGAGAAATTGGGCAATGCTTCGTTACACTGTTAGGAGCTACGTGAGACCAGCAGTGTCTCCTGTGTGGAGGATGAAGCATTTCCCTAGAAATCTGGGAATTTCACGTGCGGGACGGCACAGAGTAACTGCAGAAATAATTCCCTTGCTCTAGATCTTACCCCAGTGTTTATTTGTTTAGGAGGGCAGAGACTATTGCAGCCTTGTTAGCCAGCTGCCTGGTGAGATCAGCCAGCGAGCACGGCCTGTGCAGCTCTCCGAGCACAGGAATGGTGTCCTCGTGTTCATCAGGCAGTTACTCTGAACCGCTCTTCCTTTTCTCCACCTGATGTGACAGCACATACAGCTTGTGGCAGGGTTAGTAGGGTTATCTTCCAGTAATGAAAGGAGAATCTGCGTGAGAAGTTGGCTCAGTCATCTGCTGTCATCCCTAAGGAAGAGATGTTAGGAAAATGAAGTGGCAACAGTAACAGAGGTCCCCAAATCTGAAGTTTGGGTGTAGACTGAATAAATTGCCCTGAACACCACTGCAAGTGGAGCAGTGGGAGGAGATGAGGGATGGAGTTAAGGAGCCTGAAAATTGACACCTTGCCTTCAGCAAACATGTGCTATGTCCGAGTGAAGAGATGAGTCATTAATATACAGGGAGCTACTTTAGGAGTGGTATTATCACTTCAGTTACAAAACTCATTGAAAGAAGTGTCTTCGTCATTGGAGCAGTTAATCAGATCTTTTGTTGTCATTGGTGTATTAATCCTCATTAACAATAAGGCACGTGACCAAATTTTATGTAGTTGTTGCCGTGCAGCCTGTTGAAACTTGTTAGGAGAGTAGTTTGGTTCTAGGAAAGACGGGGAAGTTGATCCACAAACTTTGGAGTTGAAGCACTGCTGATGCGTCAGTCCCAGTAGCCTTCACGTCCAACTAGTTACCCACAGCGCCCGAGGGGAGGGGCACTGGAGTTCAAATTTTACATATCGAAAGAGTCTGATAATTATTTTTTTTAAAATTCTGTAAGTGCCTTTGTTTCAGAAATGCTTTGTGAAATTAGTTGAATATCTGTTGTACTGATTTGACTAGATAATCACTGTTATTTTATTCCATACCCGCCCCTGGCTCTGTATGTTGTTTGTAGTTTAAATGTATGTATTCAAAAGAAATGGCATAAACTCTATGCACCTTTGTAATAAATGCAGTGTTTGAAGTAGATCCTCTCCATTTTGTTTTCTTAGCCTCGATTTGAGTGTTATTTAGGAGTGTATCTGCAAAGCTACATTTTACTTCGTGTTTTGCAGCTCGTGTTACCAAGTGTATTTTACATCACCTTGTATCTGGTAGTGGACACTGAGGTCTAATCAAAATTACAGGTCACATCATCAAATGAGGACAATTTAAGTTCCCGAATGACATTCTGACAGTGTGCATCAAAGCTGATCTAAAGGATCACTTCTAAGGCCTTCTCTAACTTAAGGTGGGAATTAAATGCGTGAAGTCTGAACGCATTTGCTAACAAATCCCAGGACATTTGAAAAGGCTAGTGAAGACAAGGCGGTGGACTTCTTTGCAATCTAGAATTAAAGTTTAATATCTTCTCAACATGAATTTTGACTTTTGTGTTGAATTTCGTGGAAAAAGCCAGCTAGACTTAGCTCAGCTTTCAGCCAAGGGGGACGAAACTCTAGTTGCCATCTCCATGGGCAAGAAAACAGACGAGTGGTGGCTGCTGCTGGCTGAGGAACGTGATAATCGCATATAGACCATGGCTTTGTTGTCACTCAGTATTTCATTATTCAGTTCTGTGACTGTGCTCGATGCCAGAGTAAATTCCTTTTCTATGCCAATACAGAGACACAGCTTATCTCTTACGTGGGGAGAATGTGAGCTGGCCTTGAAACGAGAGCCGCTATGCTGTGAATTCCTGAGGGAGTGTCTGATGAGAACAGCCTCATTCTGTTACTTTTAGGTCATGAAGATAATAAACCAGTAGCCCCATAATCTGCAAAAATGCTTTGGTTTTCTTCAGGGGATGATTGGCTGTTGCAGACACAGTTGGATCTCTTTAACCCCCTGAGAATGCAAAGGGAAGAACTGCTGAAGGTCGGTACAATCTTGCAATAATCCTGAGAAAAGACTGCTCACTGTAAATGACTGAACAAATACTGAATTCTGGCAGTTCTGGAAGTATGCCCATGTCTGCCTTTTCTCCTTAGGAGCACGAACTTTCCAGGGACAGAAAATGCCTTCATTTGTAAAAGCTGTGGTTTAATTTCAGCATCTCATGATGTTCCTGTCATTTCTAATGGTGAAGGTGTAGGGTTTGGGATTCATTTGTTTGTCTGTATCCTGGGCTATGCCACTTTCAAGTCAAAAGTAGGAAGAAACCCATCAGCATGTTAGATGTACACGTTAGGGCGTTGTCCATTGGCGTGGGTGGATGGGAGGGGATGTGCTGGCAGAAGGGAACGGTTTGGGGTGTTTTCCAAGCATTTTTTTCCACAGATAATGCTTCTGTTTATAATAAAAGTTCAGCAGTTCAGCAGTAATACGCTCCTCTCTTTCACCAAGTCGCCATACAAACGCCTTTTAGATGAGGCCAGGAATTTTTTAAACAAGCTTTTATAACCAGATTGCTTGAGCAATTTGGGATTCCTTAACTGGTTTTTGTCCAAACTCCTCTTAACAGCTCGTTCTGGTCTATTTACCCAAAGAAGGGCTTTAAATTCATCTTCTCTTTATAAACTCAAATTATGTTTAGAGAAATGTGGTGGTGAGAACAGCATAAAGCAGCTGAACAATGATGGTTGGTAACTGCACTTCCAGATAGTGGGACTATGCTTGGTTAGAACAGCTCTGAGTTTGCCACCCATGGCAGGGCTAAGGGGCAAATATTGCTTTACCACAGCTCATGCGCATTCTGTTCTTTTCAAAGAATTATCTTAATGTTTATTTTGGTTTTGAGTATGTTAGGGGCTTTTACCTGACATTGGGAAGCTCTTGTCTCTAATCCTAAAGGCCAGCAGTGCTGTGTTTGTGTTCCTTATTGCTTTTTAAAGACATAAAAAGTCAAATGGTTCTATGTCACGCTGAAACTTCTGTAGCATGCCTTGTCCCATGCCCTGTTGGCAGTTTGAGGGTCATTACCACAGAGACTCGTCAGGCTCCGCAGTTCCGTGCCTGTTACAGATCTCCAGGCGCTGCAGAAGACTTGAAGCCTGTTCCTGAGAGGAGTAGTTGGCAGCCTGTGTGTGACAGAACCAAACAGGCCCTGCCTGGTGAAGCTCTGCCAGCTGCTGCTTGAGGTGGAGGAGGCTTAGCCCCTGGCTGTACAGGGGGAGGAAGGAGCAAAGCTTTGTAGCTGGCAGCTTTGGCCCTGGGGAGGTGCTGGATTGTTACAATGCTTCTTCCTACATAGTAGTTTCTGGGAAAGTTCTTTCTGAAAGCCAAAGCCAGGAGTTTGTTCAGCACACTGGAGTGTAGGGCTCTTTGCCCACACACACCAGGGCAGGGCACAGCCTCTGGGTTACGACCAGAAAACGGGATGTTTCCCAGTTTTCCAAGGGCTTCCTTCCCACTATAGCACTGTCCCTGGAGCCAGGGCTGTTCTGAATCAAGTGCCTGTCACCAAATAAAAAAAGCTTTTCCAAATTATTTAAAGCCACAAACCTGTAGGCTCATTTCAGTAGCGCTCCCATTTCCCTTTTTAGGCTCTAAGGTTCAGCTGGTACCTGTAGCTGAGTATGACAGTTGACAATCATACACACTTGGAAGGTGTAGCAACAGCTCTTCCTCCAGTCCTCGGTGCTGTACCCTAAGAATGAGATGCTCGTTCATCTTCACTGCAGTGCCTGTCCAGATACTGCAACTAAAACATCCCAGTCGTTCTGCATGGATTTAGATAACCTCCTCTCACCTAGTGGAAGAGAATGGTCTCCTCAGCATTGCCATTTCCTCTTCTAAGGTAAGTTTTTTCAAAAATAAGTTCTAGTATGTTTTGGGGTTGGCATCTCAGTAGTTACACTTTCAGCAGATTATTCACGCAATTGGGAAAAATGAGGGAACTCAGGTGCTCACTACAGGGCTTTGAATTTCTCGCTCAGAACTGAAGTGCCAACTTTTATCTTATTTCTAGAAAGGTTTTTAAAATCACAGCAAACTGTTTACTAATATCAACATGAACATTTTGGAAGTTAAGCAAGAAAGTGTTACAGCTGCAAAAGAAACAGACGTGTTCAAAAGGCTTTTGTATGAACACGGTGATCCCCAACACCTCGGCACATTCAGCATCATGGATTCAGCTGTGGTCACAGTTGAACGAAGAACAGGTGGTGGAATTTCCAGTCCATTCACAGCAATTTGGTAAAGGATGAAATCCATCAGCAGAACCAGTCCTAAGCCATCAGGTGGTTTTGCACAGCAAAAAAGTACATTACAGGGTGATTCTCAAATCACCGTTTCTTTGCTTTCAGCTGCGTTTAGATGGCACTTAGAGTATCGCAACACTGTCTTAGTTGTGCTGCATTTGAGTGCAACCTTTAGATTATCACTTAATAAAATAGAGTACTGAATTTCAGATTTCCATTGGCAGTGATTTTGATGATTTAGATGAAGTCGGAGATCTTCGCTAGATGTTAGCTAGCTGGAGTCCATTCCTTGGTCTTCTGCTTCTGGCTCAGGAGGGTACAATTCATCCAAAATCAGCTCTGCAACAACAACAAAAGGTTCAGAGTCCTTCTTATACTTTGTATTGAATAGTTACAGCTGATATCTGCATTTTAAAACACACTGACTGTAGAAGGCTACAGCAAATATTCTTTTCAAGGTTCCATGCAAACAAGTCTTTAGATACATGTTTTGTCATACAAACCTCCCCATCTCTTTTCTTTAGCATCTTTTTAGGTGTTAAAGACTGTCTTGGGCAGTCAGTTGAATTTAACTATTAGTGGAAGAACAATAAAAGACACTGTTATTTTGCAGCCATTTCTCACTACTTAGTAAGTTTAAAACCTCACTTTCGTTCACTCATTTTAAAGAGTAACTAGGACAAAAGCCCCGTATTTTGTGCTTTCAAGGAAGAACCTGGATGCCAAGTGTGGGTCTGCAAGCACATGCGTGCGCCAGCGTCCTCAGCACCACCAGCTGTTGGTCCACTCCCAAACATAACTAGACAAAGTATCAGCAAAGTTCCAGAAAGCCCTGGGGCACTGGAATCAACCAGAGTAGCACAAATGCATGGCATGTTGTTTAGCATCTCCAGGAATGTCGCTCTAACTATCCCAGCATGCTTGCGGGACCTGCCTTCCAGATGCGGTGCGTACACCAACACTGAAGGGTTTATCTCTCCAGCTCCGAGTAAGACCAGGCTCCTTGTCTGAGATCTTGTAGCAAACCACATACTGAGCTAAGAGCACAATCTTCATATCAGCTCTACAACTTGCGTGTCGATAATGCCACAAGTGAACGAAGAAACCACACTGAGGTAGGAGGAGGAGAGGCAGTGTCATGAGATCAGCTCTCTCTAGGAAATGGACACCACAAATGTGCAAAGCAAGGGGCAAGTCCTGATGGACATGGGCTAGAGAAGCCTTTGGGGTAGTGGAAGAAGGTTGGAGGTAGAAGAGGAAGAATAAAGAGATGTTACAGATGGAGGAAAAAAAAACCCCAACCAATTGCAGAGAGAAGGTGTAATGCTAATCAGAGACTTGGAATAATGGTTGGTTTGGTTTTAAATAACGTTAAATGTATAGTGCAGATTGTTCTAGAAAGAGAGCTGGAGTACAGGACTTCACTGAATCAAGATAATAGGGGCATATTTCTAAGGAGAGAAGAACGAGATAAAGCTACTAAAGAATACAGCAGTGATTCAGTGTAATGACGATTGAGAAGCATTAGAGAGGGGCCTGCCTGCAGAGGCCTGAGCAGCCAATATCCACAGTATCTGGTACTTGAGGAAAGGGACAGAAGTGGAATTTCTAGTGCTACAGCATGAAAAGAGCGCCAACATCATCATTTCACTCGCTTACCTTCACAGGCACTCAATTTTTGAGTCTTTTTGAGAATGGCTCTTACTGCCGGCATGGCTTGGTCATATTGGTGGAGAACTTCCAAACAGTGCTCGTGAAACAGTTTATCCTTCTGAGATAGGCTGTGTAAGAGTAAAACAGCATCCCGTAAAAACTGAATTATTTGTTCCTGGTGTGCGCACAAGCTATTCTCAGCCCTTCTAATCTTCATCCACTGTCTATGTAACATTATAATTAGTGCCTTCACCACCTGCAAGAGGAGAAAAGATGCCTCAATACACAAAGTAAAAGCAGTAACAAAAACCTGATGTCATTACGAAATTTACTGATTAATCTCTTCAAAATTCCAAATTCCAGAACATTTTCTAGCAAGCAAAAAATAAGCAAGCTTTCTAGAAGGTGGCATCCTTTAAAGTACAGTACGCCTGTTTTGTGGTAGCTAAAAAGATAGCAAAAAGCCATTTATTTCAGCGTGGAATACCTAGAGTTGAACTCGGCCGCTGTGGTGACGTACCTCAAGATTGCACTGGCAGTCTGAACCGGGCAGTAACGCCGCTGACCGGGAGCGCATACACCTGCTCAGGAGCCTGACTGTCTGTTACGAAACACACAGAGCGCATTAATTGTGGGTACTGGCCCTCTGCACAATTATCAAACAATTAAGCTGCAAATAAAGGGAGGTAGAAGTGATTTTTCATTAGTAGTTTCAAACATCCCTGGTTTGTTTTTTTATTAACAGTTGATCTTCTTACCCCAAGAAATACAGAAGTGGAGCAAATAGTAGAACCTCAAACAAGTCACCACTGTCTGTAAAAATACAAATGAAGTTCAAAAGCTGTTCTTCCTGTATATAATCACGACTATTACACAGCAAACTAGCACCGCCACTGAATAGGAGTATAATCCTAAGTGCCTTTTATCACAGCATCTCAGAATTTTAGGGTTTGGAAGGGACCTCTGAAGATCATCTAGTCCAACCCCCCTAACAGCTCCTAAAATACTGTTCAGAAGTAATTAATACAATCAAAACACATCATCGATCTTGCTTCCTTTTACTCTATCAATCAAAAAGCAAAATAAAGCTTAGTGTTGAACATTTACAGCCATCCTAGGATCTTCCTTGCACTTTCAGTGACTATCACAACTGATGTTCTCTTTCATGTATCAGTTCCAAGCAGCTACTCTTAAAAATCCATGTAATCCCTCACTGCAAACCAATATTCTATTTCAGCTGGAGAAAGAGCTTGATTTTGGGCAGTTCGTGCATTGCCCTGCTCCTGCCACTCCCCCAGCTGGAAACAGCGTATGAATAAACAGCTGCGGTTACCTCTTGTTCCAGCTGAAGCCAAAGCATTTCAGGTGCCGATTTATCTGGTCTCGATGTAATGTACATATACAGTGCGAGGAGAAGGCAGGTGTCTGAAACAGAGAGAATTTGGTTCTTTTCTCAACTAGGCAATTGTTTATGACAAAAGAATAATATTCTTACACAAGAAAACATTTCAGAAAATATGTCTTGGGACTCCAGATCCAGGCTCAACTTCTGGCTTCACTTAGAAAAGCCAGAAAACATCTTAAGCAGTGCCGAAGAAACTTGCATCCCTAGGCTTTATGTATATGTTTGTGGTAATACTGTCCTACTTCATTCCTAAGGTACTGGACGAAGACTATTTGTGACGCAGAGTACAGGAATCCCTGAACTCAACAGAGCGCAGATATATTAAATATTTAATTTAAATAAATACTTAAATTTAGATTTCAAAATTCCTTAAGAGCCCTTTTTTCCTCATCGACTGTTAATACAATAAACATCTGGAAAGTAGTTTTTAAAATCCAGATGGGTATCAAAAGCTCCGTCTGCAGACAGATCCCATAAGACAAAACACTCCTCAAAAGCTGCACTAGAAAAGTTTTCAGGTAACACAGCAGGTTCTTTGCCTTTGGGGGGTTTTAACACCTTGGAGCAAGGTGCTCGCATTGCTTAGTCGTAAGTAGCATTCAGCTGGTAACAGCTCTCTGGGTTAGACAGTCTTTTACCTGAATGAGAACAAAGTTGAACAACCAATGCGTGGTGTTGAGCCAGGACAGACAACAGTCTGACGGTCGAAAGGACAGCAGGCAAAGGGGTTTCTGGACTCAGACAGTGGAGCAGTGTCTGGCTGCTCAGCAGGTGCTGAAAACTTCAAAAGCAAATTCAGTTACAAATGGAAAAGGCACTGACAAGTTGAAAATACACAATTTCTTGTGCACAGCATCGTAATTTGCGCCTTTTTAGTTATTCAAAACATATCTGATCTCAATTTACATATCGTAAATAGAAAGAATACTGAAAAAACACACACTGTTACATTTGGCAGTCTGCAATTCACACTGTGGTTGTGTATATGAGACCATTAGCAGGCAAAATGTCTCACTTCTGAGCATGCCATTTAACCTACCAGCATGAGGCCCTGTGCTTTCATTCCCTGCGCATCTCCCCACGATCACAAAAAACCCCAAAATGAATGTTCTGAATATTCTGATCAACTGCATATGGCCTCAGGACATCTTCTCTCATTCAAGTGACAGTTGCACAATAAGGCAACGGCATCTGTTTGATACAGACACCGAATCTTGTCAGGGGCGACTAGCACATTCAGTAGCAGCAAAGGTGGTGAAAGATCCTCAGCTGCTTCTCAAAAGTGATCTATGTCATATTCTCTCATACATGGCAAAGCTTCTACTGTCATCTGCACAAATTAGTTTCAACAGGGAATGAAAGCTGCTAAACAACAAAGTCTGAAATCGCATTCATTCCTGACTTACTTTGTTAGCAAGTCCATTGTTGCGTTTTCAGCTAATTTCACCACAACCTTTAGGCTCTGGTTCAGAACACTCTGGGACCCTCTTGCGGCAGAAAAAGCTAAAACCCAAAGCAGCTTTTTAAACAAAGAATGTTGAGCTCGATTGTTACTGGGAACATCCTGTGGAGCGACAGGCAGCCCTCCTTGTGTCCTGGTATCTTCTTCATTACCACACAACACATTTTTGTCCGTCTTGGAAACCTGTTCATCGCCAGCAGCAGAACTTTTTCCCACTTCAGCGGATAGCAGCATGTGGACAACATCCCAGCTATGAAGCGCCAAATAATAAAGAATACCCAGTGATAGAACTGTAGCTTCTTCCAGAGACAACCTGAACTCCTCCTTAGTTGACGCCACATTGGTGTTGGTTCTGGAAGAAACAGCTGAATGGTTTCCACAAGAACCATTTCCTGCCTTGTCCGCCAATTGCACCTCTTGGCAATACGCGCCAATATGGTGTTCCACCAAGGGCAAGAGATGCACGGCGCCTCGGATCTTGCAGCATGTGAGGTGCAAGAAATCTCTCTGGCTTTCCCTTGGGCTTCCTTCAGATAATCCTTCGTCCATAGCGATCAAGTTCAATCCTGTTATTGCAAGTTTTTGAGCTTCTTGCAGGGACAGAGAAGGAGCAATTTCTTCTTGAGTTGTCCTGCTGCTGGATGGTTGTGCAGGTCTCCTATCCAAATAAAATTAAAAGAGAAGTACTTCAGAAGAAAATGCAGAGAACACAGGTGAAATTTGAGTTAACCACATTCTGAATCAAATATAGAAAGGTTGGCGTAATAAGATGTCTGTTCCCAAAATGAAAAAAAAGATCCTACTCCTTGATACCTGCATGGAAGAGCAATTTCAAAGCATTCCTAGGTCTTGTAGTCAGAGCTTACTACAACAGCAATAAAAAACTATTTTCTTGGGTGAAGATGAGAGAGACAGAGAGTTCAGCTATTAATTAGGCAAACCGCAGCTACAAAGGCCAAACGCACCCTCTACTTGCATACGTGTGAAGGGCAAGGAGACACGAGCCTCGCTATGAACCCACAAACCACAAAAATTACTAACAAAATAACATATCAAAAAAGCAAAGGTATTTCAGGAGCTACAGTCTGACTCTTTAAAGTGAAAAACTATTACAATTTATATCCAATATTGGGATTTAAAATGCTTTACTGGTTCCTGTAAATGTATCTTGGAAAACTGCACATAAATTGTACCTAACGAGTGGCACACTCCTCATCATGTTTGTTACCTTCCCTCATTGCAAGTTTTATGTCCTTAAGTGGTTACCAACAGCAGCTGCAACAGTCACCCTCAGGTTTTACAAAGCACGTTTCCGTGCCTTCCCCTAACATATAATTAACCCAGTTTATCTGTTAGTGCCGTTCCCCTGTTTAGTGTCAATGCTAATCAAAGAGTAATCATCCGAGATGCAGAATGATGTTCCAGTTGTTGCCTTAAATGGCTCAAGCAGAACAGCATTTAACGCGAGGAATGAGCTATCCTACATGGATAAGCATTTCTTAGCATAGAGAATCCCACTACGTTAAGAACATGTTGGATACAGTTAATAAAACCCCCCAAACTTACGTATCCAAATAGTCAGGCTGCGATACAGCTCCAGCTAGAGGCTCAGAGCTGCTGCTGAGAAGATGGTGGAGTCCTAATAACGACCCAGGGACAATGGGCTGCTTCATCAGTGCGTTTAGTAAGATAGAACCTGAAAGGACATAAAATTGACTTTTAAGCAGCTTTACCACCAAATGCAACCTCAACGACAGCAATAAATTAATATTTCAAAAATTAGCCTTATTTTAGTGCTCTCAACCTCAACATTTTTTCATTACAAATCTTGTTTCTCTGCAAAAGAATGATTTTCAGAAAAATTAATTGACGATATGGTATAACTATTAGCCCAATTATACTTAGAGGTATTTTAATCACAATCCCATACTAGCAAAATAACTCGAGCCACATGATAGTATAACCCAACTATCCACATGACTTGCCCTCCATGCTCCAATCCAGACATTAAAATTACATCATCCAACTCTGTTCTGAACTGGGCATAAAAGAATACCTTGAAGACTTCCCGGTGCTGTTATAAATATTGCTTTATTTTTACCTTCATTTATTAAAAGAAAAAGTAAGTTTTTCCTGGTTTTATATCAGCTTACAATAAAAAGCATAATGTATTAACACTGAATGAGCCAGCCTTTTAATGAGATGCCTCTTGACCCATATCCCGCCACATAAAGCAAAACCCAGGGAAACTTCTTTCTTAAATAACAACATAAGCATGTTGTTAGCATACAGGACAAGAATAACCACAAATATTTTACTGCAAGATCACAACGTTCAGGGCAGAAAGCAACTAGCCGGACACTACTGTTGCGTGCAGCAGCACTGGACATAGCAGGCTCCTCAGCCTGGCACCGTCTCCTAACGGCACCTGAGCCCTGCCTCAGAAACGCCGCTTCTGTAGTAACGGGATTAAGTTACCTTGTGTGTTCCGTTTCGGTGCAGAGTTGTAGATGTTTTTGCCTGTTGCTTCATGCTTCAGCGGTGAACCTTCAGGATGGGTGATCTTGCTGTCTAAAACAAGAAAGTGATTACGAGTCCAGTATGGGAGCTACACCCCTTGTATCTTTACACAGATTCATAAGCTGTAGCTGTTCTATAGTCAATGAACAGAACAGTTAAAAAACATTGGTCTTCTATAACTTGAGTACATCAAACAATAGTCAACAGGTGTGATGCAAGTAGAATTGCTCCCCAAAATAAACTAGAAAAGTAAACAAAATTTCACCTTTATTGTCAGATGTTCCAGATTGTTTAGTGCTATTTCTCTCAGCTTTTTATTTTTTAGAAAAAAACAATACCTTCAGTTGAATTCCCACTACTAGCAGAGGTTTACAGGACTAGGTTAGTTAAAAATCAACAAAAAATCCTAGTAAATAAATAAAAATCGAGCATTTCGTAATCTTTCAATTATCTATATATGTCACAATTACTAACCAAACTGAAGCCAAAAGCCTTGCAGGGTTCAGGAGACAAATAATCGAAACAAACAAAAGAGTGAGTTTTTCGAATAAAAAGGCAGATTTGAGTGTTCTTACTGTAAGTAACAGTCAGGAGGCTGAAAAAACCCCAGAAGCAGTAATGCTTTAAGACTCCTGCATTTTTCTTTTTGACGGAGCTCATACTGCCTATACAGTTTCAGACTGAGTAGTGTAACAGACGAGAACATCTCAGATTTTTCATGACTCTTCCTGTAAGGATTAATTGATAATACTCAAATTTCTTCCATTTCATATTTCCTATTGGAAACACGGCAGTCGGCGGCTGGTTTTATTTTTAACACCATTTCTGTTTCATATTCTAGCAATCTTCAATCACACGCGTATGTTCCATTTCCTAAGCTTTAGCCGATGAGTTTCAAGATACACTTTTGTGAGAATTCAAGCCCCGCACAGAAAAGGGGAAATGAATACAGCGGTTCACCTGCTTCTTTAATATGGCTGAATATGTCCCCTTTAAAATGAAATCCCCCTAGCAAGGCCAGCTTTAAAGCCAAACCCACAAGAAAATACAAAAAGCACATCAGCTGGCTCGCAGACCGCTTCAGAAAATACGCAAATTATTTCCTGTTCTTCTTTATTTAATGAGCAACGCAGATGAACAACTTGGATATTTAAGTTCATCACATAATAAATGGGAGCTTTTCATTGCACCAACAGCCACTTCATTATTGACATCCTGGCAGCCGGGACATCGGCATCACCAAGGTGTGAATGAAGATGATCCTGGTGCCAATTGCTGTCAATCGGTACAAAATAGAAAGAAATTTAAGCAAAACTAAAATAAACCAAATATTTGTTTGCCTCTACAGCGAACTTCCTGAAACTGTTCAGTCATGCAAAAATCCTTATCTCAGGTAGAACGTTCACACGCCGTTAAAAACGTTTTAGGCTGTATATGGGTTTACCTTCTTTGATCAATGTAGTCGGCGCAATCCCGTTGCCTGCAGAGCACGATGGTCTAGTGGACGTTTCAGCACTGAAGGATTCCTTTGTAGGAAAAGACTTTTTTCCAGGCTGTGGAGAACCTCCTTCTGATTTCACTTGCTTGGCAAAATTCTTTTTAGGGCTAAAATAAAAACCAAACATGTAGACAAATCAGTAGTTATTTTGTAATTACTTTATTAAGCAGTTAACAAGGATCTATTTACACTGATGTTTTAAAGGTTCTTCACTACAAGCTCTTTGCATTTCTGTCACAGATACGAGGCAGGCTCTTTTGAGCAAATTCCGGAAAGGTCAACAGACTTTTTTGGTTGTATTTCTTTAAAGGCAAGGGAGATAAGAGTTACGCGAAGAAAGAAAACCTCTCTGACATTTTAAGCGCACATATCATATAAAGGAAGACAGATTCGTTCTCCAGAACTCCTACCTTGGCGTGCAAACCGTCTGAGCAACGTGCTTACTTCTTTCACAGTTCTGAAGTCGTGTTCTTAATTCATTCATTTCTGCATCTTTGAACTGCAACTCTGACTGCAATGACAGCAACTGAAAGAGGAATTAAAAAGCCAGTTTTACTGTTACCGAATAATTCGAAGGTGTTATAACAGCAGAGCAACAAGAATTACCACAAGGTTTAACGATTACCATCTACTTACTGTGCCCTCTGTGCACGATCTCCATTTTTATGTACGCTAGTCCAATTAATACTATCTTAGAACCAAGTGCCAAAATTTCGGGCAAGAAGCATATGACTCGCTAGGACAGACCAAGCGCCACGCAGAGCGTGACTACAGCGAGGCCGTTAACAGCAGAGTGAACAGGACCATAGCAGCCACTGTCCTCTTCAGGGCTTTCAGAAAGGTGACTGCAACAGGAGCAGCAATCTGATCAGAGTCACAAAGCATATTCTGCCGCTTTTTTTCCATTTTTTAAATACATTCAGATTTAAACGTACTTGGGATTGCTTAAAAAACCCCAACAACATGTAAACAAAAACCTCCGCCACTTGAATTTTTACTGTTTTACTTTGGCAGAAGAAAACCCTCAGAGAGTTCTTACTAATGCTTCCTTCTAGATAAGAAAATAAAAGCATCATTTGGAAATTTCACACAGATGCTCTTCCTTTGACTAGACAGTCTGGGACATCATTACAATTAGCTTCTGCATGTGAGGCGCAGGTAATTGACAGATTTACAAACCTTTTTGGAGAACTCTTTTTCTTTTTCACTTAAGAGCTGAGATTTCTGCTGTTCCAACAGCACGTACGATCTCTTCTGTTCCTCCATCGCATGCTCCATCTGCTGCATTGAGTCACGCAGAATTTTAATTTCTCCGTTCTTAGTCAGTATTTCATCCTGCATGTCTTTCAGCTGCAAGCAGATCAATCCCATTAAAGGATGTATATAACCAAACATCCATATTTATATTGTTACATGGTTAAAAATTAGGTACGGTTATACTTTCTAGGGAGGAAAATGCTCCTGTAACTCAGTTCAGAAATTTTGTAGTGTTGCTTCTCATTTCCTTCTGATTAAATCAGGCTCAGCTGCTGTTTGACAGAATTATACAAGGACAGCAAAGGCACGTCCTCATGTGGCGGCCTGGTACCTGCCAGAGACGATTCTTCTCTTTCCCCTTTCCTGTGATATGTTCTTTTTTGGAAAGGTATTCCAGTCAGTAATTTCTGCATTGTTTGGATGATCACAATAATGATTTAAGTACAGGATTTCACCTGGCACGGCAGCCAACAAGCACGCCGTCCCGAGACAAGCTACCCCCCTTGTATCTCCAAGACACGTATAGTCCCTAGTTCTTTCTGAAGAGCCATCACCCTCAGACACAAGACTTCGGAGCGATGATAAATGAGTTGCTCAGAGAAGCACGGAGATAAAGGAGAAAGGCTCCTCTATACCTGATGGGTTAGCCCCATGTTTGGCACAGTGCACAAGCAGGAGCTTTCTGAATAAAGGAGGATATAATGGAACAGGGGAAGATTCAGAGGACAGAGGTAAGAGAGATGAGAGAAAGGTAAACAGAGGAGGACCCTCCCATCTGGGGAAAGCACAGCCGTGAGGAAACAAAGGTCTGTGGAGCTGCGAGTGCCGTGCACAAGCGATTCCTTGTTTACTGCCTCTCCCAGCAGCCAAGACCCATCCACTGACCATCAGTAGGTGCAAAGTTCCAAGTAAAATCAAAGAATAAGTTTCCTGATGCAACACGTTNGAGAGGAGAGGAGAGGAGAGGAGAGGAGAGGAGAGGAGAGGAGACCTTGCTGACCTTCTCTCTAATTTCGTCATGCTGTGTTTGCAGCACTTCAAACTGGAACACTTCTCTCACCCGGCTGTCTTCTGGGCCGCCTCCTGGTGTGGGGAACAAGCCAAGATCTGTTTGTGAAGCACGGACAGGGTACACACTAACATCGAGGTTTTGTTATTTGCCACTGGATGCATCTTAATATCTTAATATTTAACCTGCCACTACAAACGGGTGAGGCGCACGTGTCCAGCCCCCCACAGTCGCTTTGTTAGAGCTTGTGCATCCAACACAGAGAAGAAATCCCGCCCCTGAACATTTCTAGCATCTTAAACCAGTAAGATGGCCAGTGCGTGCGTTTTCCTCACGATAACCGCAGTTAATGCGCTCTGCACAAACAAAGGCTAACGGGAAACGTTTTCACCTGTAGAGATGACAAACGTTCAGGAAGATTTAANCCATGTTTGGCACAGTGCACAAGCAGGAGCTTTCTGAATAAAGGAGGATATAATGGAACAGGGGAAGATTCAGAGGACAGAGGTAAGAGAGATGAGAGAAAGGTAAACAGAGGAGGACCCTCCCATCTGGGGAAAGCACAGCCGTGAGGAAACAAAGGTCTGTGGAGCTGCGAGTGCCGTGCACAAGCGATTCCTTGTTTACTGCCTCTCCCAGCAGCCAAGACCCATCCACTGACCATCAGTAGGTGCAAAGTTCCAAGTAAAATCAAAGAATAAGTTTCCTGATGCAACACGTTGCTAAGCTGAAGGCCTCGTTCACACTCAAAGACATCCAGAACCAAATACACGAACATTTGAAAAAAATACCCTACCAAATAGAAACACACACACAATATTTCTGGATCAGGAAGTACCAACACGGAATTCTACCAGAGGCTAAAAAGTCTTTGCTGGTAAAATTTCATCATAAACTCGCTCAGGCCTTACATTCTTCCCAAGCCAAAACAGGACGGGCTCGGTACGAGCATTTGTACCTTCGCACTTGTCTGCACTGATTTCTTAATTCATTCACCTTTCCGTGTGGGATCCCCAGAAAGTAAAGTAACGTAACACAACTTCAAAGTCACGAATCCTTTAAGCTACACAAAACAACTCTCGCTGACCAGCTGACAGGACAGAGGAGAATTGATTTGGTAGGGAACAAGTAAAACAGACACGTTAGTTTTTGCTAATCTGAAATGACCAAGAAATAAAACACTGCTCTCACTCTTAGTATTTCTGGAGCTGTTTCTAGGGTGATGTTTTTAACAGATTCACAGATTTCAAAGACTACTAATCAATTCGGTTAGTATAAAAATACTCAGAACTGAACTTATCCTGCCTTTCAGCTCACCCTGTCAAAAAACGTGTTGAGGAGAGGAGAGGAGAGGAGAGGAGAGGAGAGGAGA